>JAKTZZ010000029.1:0-73280 GCA_030579035.1 Gotozyma siamensis
AATTTTCGATTGAATTCTTCGTTATTAAGGAAAATGGATTTAGGGCTACGCGACAGCTGTCGGTTAAATCTTATATATATGTAGATATAAGGGTGGTTTTGTCTGGAAATGAACAATATTGGCGCTGTTGTATATTGTTGCCGAGTCCCGACGAACTTCTCGTGGTACGTAGTCAAGGTACCCCAAAAAAAGTGAGCTAGATAGTAGAAACCTTAGAGAGACATTAGACTAGAGCCCACAGCTGCATGGTTTTCTGGTGACTGAAACCTTTAAATAGTATAGGCATTAAATGGAGTAAGTTCAGTTACTTAAGAGACAGACAGAAAACTTGTAGACGTAAAGATATTAAGCCTATATTCAAATTCCAATTCATTAGACTATTTAAAATTACGAGTCAAGACAAATTAGTATTTAAAATTTTCAATTGCCTCACATATGATCAACTCTGAGCGAGCGGCGAGTCTATTGTATGAAAAAAAAATCTGGTAATGTTCCCAAGACTGTTCGTGATGTATGGGTTATTTTCTGGTTTTGAGCGTTGGGATTTAAATTTTTTTTTCTAAAATTTTTTAATGTGATGATGAAGCGATGAGCTAAAGAGTCTTCAACACTTTTACATAATTCTAACTTTCCTTTGTTGAAGCCATGGGTAAAACTCAGAAGAAAAACAGTAAAGGTCGTTTAGATCGTTACTACTACCTTGCGAAGGAGAAAGTAAGTAACTTGAGCCTGTCCATTTCTTTACTCTTACCTGTGCGATGAGATAGAATATTTCTATCCGTTACTCACCATATTATAAGAAAAAATGAAAAAAAGGACTAAAAGATGGAGCAGAAAACTAACTTATGATTCCCACAGGGTTATAGAGCTCGTTCCTCTTTCAAAATCATTCAGATCAACGAAAAATTTGGTCATTTTCTAGAAAAATCCAAAGTTGTCATTGATTTATGTGCTGCTCCTGGTTCTTGGTGTCAAGTTGCTTCCAATCTTTGTCCTGTCAACTCTCTAATCATCGGTGTTGATATTGTTCCTATCAAGCCTATGCCTAACTGTATTACTTTCCAATCAGATATCACCACTGAGGATTGTAGATCTAGATTGAGAGGACATATGAAAACATGGAAAGCTGACACTGTTTTACATGATGGTGCTCCTAACGTTGGTTTAGGATGGGTTCAGGATGCGTTCACTCAATCTCAGTTGACGTTACAAGCTTTGAAGCTAGCAGTTGAGAACTTGATTGTTGGTGGTACATTCGTCACCAAAATTTTCAGATCTAAAGATTATAATAAATTATTATGGGTGTTCCAACAATTGTTTGACAAAGTTGAAGCAACAAAACCACCTGCATCAAGAAACGTTTCGGCTGAAATTTTTGTCGTTTGCAGAGGTTTCAAAGCTCCAAAGAAATTAGATCCAAGAATTTTAGATCCAAAGGAAGTTTTTGAAGAATTAGCAGAAGGTAACCAAGAAAAACAGAACGAGCAAAAGATCTACAACCCAGAAAAGAAGAAGAGGAAGAGAGAAGGTTATGAAGATGGGGATTACACTCAACATAAAGTCATTCCTATAATTCAATTTGTAAAATCTGAAACTCCTATTGATATCTTGGCCACCACTAACCAATTTGAACTCGATCCGGAGGACGAAGAATGGCAATTGTTGAGTAAGTTAAAGAAAACAAACAAGGAGTTGTTGGATTGTTTTCAAGATTTGAAAGTTTTGGGTAGAAAAGAATTCAAAAACATCCTGAAATGGAGAAAGATTGCCAGAAGACTATTGAAAATAGAAGACGAAGAAGAGAAAGAAGAAGTTGAAGTTGAGGAATTGGATGAAGATGCTCAGATCGATAAAGAATTAGGAGATTTGAGACAGAAACGTCAAGCTAAATTGAAAAGAGAAAAAAGAAAGAAGAACGAACTGAAACAGAAGGAAATTACCAGAATGAGAATGGATATGCTGACTCCTATGGATATTGGTATTGAAGCTGCTTCCAGTGGTGCTGAATCTTTATTCAGTTTGAAACAAGCTGAAAAGACTGGCATCTTAAATGATTTGATCAAGGGTAAGAAGAGGATGGTTTTTACAGAAGAAGAGTTGGCTAAAGATAACGATTATAGAATTGATTCAGAAGATGAAGACAAAGCTAATGATTCGGATTTTGCTCTTGATAATTTGGAAAGTCAGTTAGATTCCATGTATGACTCTTACAAAGAAAGAAGATCCGAAAGAGATGCCAATTATAGAGCTAAACTTGCCAGAGGTGATGCTGATGATGATAAATGGGATGGTATTGAAGACAAAGGTAGTGATGAGGAACAAGATGAAGAACCTAAGGATTATGAAGAAGACGATGATTCTGACAGTGAACTGGACAGTGATGATGATGAAAGTATAAATAGATTGATTACCACATTGAAGAAGCAGAAAACTGGTGGTTTAAGTGATAAAGCAAGTTTCCTCTTTAATGATTCTATTTTTGAAGGTGTTCAGGATAAGATTGCAAGATCCAAACCAAATGAACCGGAAACTCCAGCTACTTCTGTCAGTGAGTCAGCTACTGCATCTTTATCAGGAAATGAGGACGAATTTTATGGATCATCAGATGACGAAAATGCTCAAATCGAATACGTTTCTCGCCCAAAGGATGAAGATGAAGATGATTATGATTCTGATGAAGATATGAATTTGAGAAATCACCAAAAAGATGTCGATCTTGCCACTACACAAGCCATGACATTAGCACATAAATTAGCTTTAGGTCAAATAACGAAGCATGACTTGGTCAACGATGGTTTCAACAGATACTCATTCAGAGATTCTGAAGGTCTACCTGATTGGTTCATTGACGATGAGAAACAGCATTCTAAGATCAACAAGCCCATCACCAAGGAAGCCGCTTTGGCATTGAAAGAGAAAATGAAACAGTTGAATGCAAGACCAATAAAGAAGGTTGCTGAGGCTAAAGGTCGTAAGAAGTTGAGAGCATTGAGAAGATTGGAGAAAATGAAAAAGAAATCTGATCTAATCAACGATGACAATGATAAATCTGAAAAAGATAAGGCTGAAGAGATTTCTAAATTGATGAGAAGATTGACCAAGAAACAAAAGACTAAACCACAAGTCACTTACGTTTTTGCCAAGGGTAGCAACAAGGGTTTGAGTGGTAGACCAAAGGGTATCAAGGGTAAATATAAAATGGTTGATGGTGTTATGAAGAACGAACAAAGAGCTTTGAAACGTATTGCCAAAAAGAACAAGAAATAGTCATTTTATACATTTATACGGAATTTCATTTAATCAAAATAAATTGAACATTACCATTATTTACTTTTTTTAGCTGTATCAATCGTTTTGGGTGTGCTTACTATCAGCTTGTAAATGATGTAAATAACACCGAGAACGACAGAGCTTAAGGTTATCATTTGGACAGTATCAATGTCCTTTATATCAGCAGTTGGTATTTGATAGCATAAGGAGTTCTTATCTTTCTTGAGATGATAAAAGTTTGTTTCCTCTTCGAATAAAGATTCATAACCTAGACCAAACGTCTCAAAAGGATTATTCTTTAACTCTTCGAAATCCTCAATAAAAGAACGTGTGTCACAAGCCCAAAAGACCTCAGGAGTTGAGAGTAGAAAATTGTTGTGTTGAGACGGAGTAAGATATCTTGAATGGAATTTCAGTTCCAACTCATTTTTCTGTAAAAGAGTTTCATAATCGAGTTGAAACAACTGAATTGAACCAAATTTCTGCGTTTTCCAGATGGGTGCTTCAAGGTCAGATTCACCCCAAGAATTGATCAAAATGAGCGCAGTTTTGTCATATTGATATTTATCAAAGAACAAATCAGTGGTGATACTATTGTAAAGAAACAGTTCACATGATTCATCTGGGGGTGATTGTATTTCCTTGAAATTAGATATTTTCAAAGTTGGATGAAGTCCAATAGGTTGCTCAAAAGAAAAGTTTAATTCATGATTCAACAAATTATGTCTCTTTTTCACAAAAAATAAAGTCTTTGTTGGTAGTAGTGGGTCTTCATCACTCAAAACGACCCTGATTCCTGATACTTCTGTGTCTTTTTCGAATTTTTTTGATTGAACAAGCGCAATTTCTTTGCGTACCTTTGACGATTTCTCTATTGATAGATCATATGGAGATGACAGCCACTGCAGAGAAAGCTCTCGGTTTTCGTATATCATTTCAAAGTTGGTTAAGTAGGATATTCTATCCAGGCCTTCCGGAAGAAGCTTTCTCAAATACCTGTCAATGATGGATGACTTCAAAGGTTGATTTGAATGAAATGAAGCAGCTGTTGGTAAGGATACAAGAGTCGAATTGGTGAAATCAACATTGAAATTGAGTTTCATGTATTCACCAAACTTATCACTGATGGGCTGTTAGTAAAGAAAGAGTGAACTTGGCATATTTTGATTGATACTCACAATACACGCTCATAATGGGCAACTCCAGGTATGATATTAACTGAAATCCCACTAAGCTCGAAGTTCTGGAAGAGCTCATCACGCTTAGCATCTGAAGAGGCCCATTGCACTCTGAATATATAAAGATCATCAATGATTGATTGTAAGTCTGAAGGCAGCTCATCCTTTTGGAAGATCAGCTTATCCTGACGGTTTCTGTAAAGTCTTGCAGGGATATTGACCTGTTGAGCATCCAAGACAAGGTTATCCGTGTCTATCGCATCGAGGGAGTCCAATTGTATCGTAGTTCTTTGTCTGACCATGCTGGTGCTATCGCTCTCTGCCAGTTTGGTAAATATAAAGACTGATAGACCATTAGAACTTGAAGCCCTAACAGTTTCGCGAAACATGATGTCACGTGAATTTAATTTATAAATCACGTGATATAAACGTTAAACTTATGGGAGCGGCTGAAATCGGGGAACTGCTTATGCGCGTCAACATTTTGTAAACAAAGAACCAGATTCAGCTTTCAGAATGTAGCCGTTAGCAAATGCTGTTCCTGCTCGTAATAGTGGACCAATGGCAGCGAAACACTTTTCCTTCTTCTCCGGATCCTGGGCTCTGGCATCCCGACAGCCGAGTACCGAGCGCATCACCGCCCCCGGCTGAAACCCGTTCCGGACGAACTTTGGGGCCCAGTTTTCCGCCTGGCTTGGAGTGCATAAGCCAACGTATGCAGTGCGCAAATAATAGGAGAGAAAGGAGAAGGTTCAAGGAAGTCGTGCTCAATTAGCCTAATTTCTACACTGAGCAATTACTCCGTCCAATCAGCACCCGCCACGTCTATTGTCCTCCCGAGTCCCGCCTGTTTAATTATCACATGTGATTTTAACAGAAAGGGGCAACGAAAGGGGCAACAATAGGGCGTAATCTAAATTTGGCAGATTCAATCTCCTTTTGTCAATAGCCTGCCTATATAAACCCCCTTTGCCCCATCATTTCTTTGATTCCTCCTTCTCTTCTACACTTATACACAAACTTAAAGCTTGCCCTTATCCAGTGCAAGCCTTCAACACAGTCAAACTGTTTTCCAATCTCCTTCCAAGCTCTCATCACAGATTCAACTTCAAGCGTACAGGTTCTGCTGGTGACTATATAATATTCTATTAATTGCGCTTAAATAATGGTCCAAATCAAAGTTAACAACAAAAACGTCAAATACTCGGAAGACAATTCCAAGTTGACTTCGGTCTATGACTACAGCTCTCCGTTGGTCACCACTAATGAACAAGGCGCCTATGAAATCACCCCAAATTCAAGGAAATATCAATTCGATGTCGATTTGAAAGTTCCAAAAACTGGTTTATTATTAGTTGGTCTTGGTGGGAACAACGGTTCTACTTTTGTTTCTGCTGTTGAAGCAAACAAGCAGGAATTAACTTTCCATTCAAGAAACAGTGGTGAAATTAAAGCAAATTATTTTGGTTCCGTTACTCAAGCCTCAACTATCAAGATTGGTATTGATGCTTCTGGTAAGGATGTTTATGTCCCTTTCAACTCTATTTTACCATTTGTCAATCCAAATGACTTGGTCGTTTCTGGTTGGGATATCAATGGTGCTAATTTAGCTATTGCAGCTAAAAGAGCAAATGTTTTAGAATTTGACTTACAATCTCAATTGTCTAAGACTTTACAAAAATACACTCCATTGAAATCAATCTACTATCCAGATTTCATTGCTGCCAATCAATCTGAAAGAGCTGATAATATTTTCAATCTTTCTTCAACTGGAGAAATTGATCAAACCAACAAATGGGATCATGTTGAACAAATCAGGAAGGATATTCAAACTTTTAAAGCTGAAAATCAATTGGACAAGGTCATTATCTTATGGACCGCCAACACGGAACGTTACTCACAAATCTTGGACGGTGTCAATGATAATGCTGAAAACTTGATCAAGTCAATCAAAGAAGGTCATGCTGAAGTTTCTCCATCGACCATTTTTGCAGTCGCCTCAATTTTGGAACAAGTCCCATTCATCAATGGTTCTCCTCAGAACACTTTTGTTCCAGGGGTTGTTGAATTAGCAGAACAAAACAACTCTTTCATTGCAGGTGATGATTTCAAATCAGGTCAAACTAAATTCAAATCTGTCGTTGCTCAATTTTTAGTTGATGCTGGTATTAAACCAAGATCAATCGCTTCTTACAACCATTTAGGTAACAACGATGGTTTTAACTTGAGTTCTAATGAACAATTCAAATCTAAAGAAATCTCTAAATCTTCCGTCATTGACGACATCATTGACTCAAACTCCATCTTATACAATGATGAATTAGGTAACGGTGTTGACCATACCGTTGTCATCAAGTATATGCCAGCCGTTGGTGATACTAAGATAGCAATGGATGATTACTATTCAGAATTGATGTTGGGTGGCTCCAACAGAATCTCTGTCACTAACATCTGTGAAGATTCATTGTTGGCTACGCCATTGATCATCGATTTAGTCGTTGTTGCTGAATTTTTGTCAAGAGTTCAATACAAACAATTGCACGTTGAAGGCGAAGCCAACGGCTTTACAGAAGAAACTCAAAACTTGTACCCAATTCTTGGATACTTAAGCTACTGGTTGAAAGCTCCTTTGACCAGAAAAGGTTTCCAAACCATTAATGGTTTAAACAAGCAAAGACAAGGTCTAGAGAATTTCTTAAAAGTCTTGGTTGGTATTCCAATCTCTGATGAATTGAGATTTGAAGAGAGATTAAATTGAGTTTTTTCTCATGGTGTTGATCTATCCTTTTTTTCCCTACTAGGGTTTTTTTTATAAGGATAGAGGTTGTTTTTTATATGAGGTTTTTATTGATACTTTTTTTATTACTTTAAAGGATATGTAGATGTTTAGGATGTTAAGTTTTTATGACAGAAGTCACAAGACCGGATCAATATGAAAGGAAAGAGAGTCAGTGAGGAATTTTTAAATTTTAATTTTGAGGTTCTAGAATTTATCGGTCTTACAAGGAACTTATAAGCAGTATAAATAAGGAAGCAACAAACTTGCATCGTAATTCATGACCATTGATCATTGAACTAATGAGATACACTTGCCATATTTTGATGCCAAACAATTCCGAGAATTCAATAGTGAGTTTTCATTTCTAGTAATATGATGTAATATGACAACAATCACACTAAAAAAAAATTAGTAGGTACTAGGAAAACTCAAGATAGAAGAATTCATTTAACCATACAATTAGGAGCCAAAGAGTCATAGACGAAGCCCCGAAATAATATCCAATCAATTAATAGATATGAGCAAGTCAGGATTTTCTGTGCTCGTAGACATTGAAGACTCTCAGGATGACCCCATCACTATATCATCATTTGACGATTCTAAAGTAGTCACATCACAACCATTGTCTGCCAGTCTACCAGTTCATTTCAATTCGCCTTATCAAGTTCATAGTGCGACCACTTTTGCTCACAACCAGAGTAATCTGCTAGATTTGGAAGCACAGCCATTGATGGGGGATTCTAAACCAATTTATAATTCAACTCTTGAAGGTCAACTATTTGATAATAAGTTAAGCAGATCATCAAGCAGAACAAGGTCTATAATTTCACTAGACTTGAAATCATTCAATGATAAAGTCTCGAAATGGACTTCAGCATTATGGACCTCTAGTCCCAAGATTAATGGCGTGGCTACGGAGATTCAATACAGTGTTTTCAAGCCACTGGATAGACTGACTCCAATTCATAGGTTTCCTCCAAATGGATTCATCAATTCTGGGTCAATTACACAACTTGATTTTAATGAGATCGTCGAGGATTCGATACGGGCGATCAATGAATTTGGAATAGCTCCAAAGAGAATAACTGCAGGCAGTTCAGGAAGTTATTTCATTTATAACACAAATAATGAGATAGTTGGAGTTTTCAAACCTAAAGATGAAGAACCATATGGTCCATTGTCTCCAAAATGGACGAAATGGTTTCACAGAAACTTGTTCCCTTGCTTTTTTGGAAGAAATTGTTTGATCCCAAATTTGGGTTATATATGTGAAAGTGCAGCAAGTCTGCTAGATTGTCAATTGAACACGTTTATTGTTCCTTTCACAGGTGTCGTTTCATTAGCGAGTGACTCATTTTATTATTCTTACTGGGATAGAAAATCAAAGAAGAATTTACCACCCAAAGTAGGCTCATTCCAGTTGTTTTTGAATGGATATATGGAGGCAGATAAATTTTTTGAGGAATATCCATTGCCTGGTTCAAAATGGGCCTTGCCTGGACTATATTACACGACTTACAACCAGGGACAAGTTCCAAAAACTGAACAATCCACAGTTATCATAACTACTGTCGGTGATGATCTTCCTGTTGAAGAGAATACGGATGAATATCCAGTGTTTAGATGGACTCCAGATGTTATTCAACAGTTTAGAGAAGAATTGGAGAAGCTGGTGATTTTAGACTACATCATGAGAAACACAGATCGTGGATTAGACAACTGGATGATCAAAGTTGAATGGGAGCTTGGTAGAGGTGGGATTAAAAATCGACCAGTGGTCAAGATTGGAGCTATAGACTCAGGCTTATCATTTCCTTGGAAACATCCCGATGAATGGAGGTCATATCCTTTTGGCTGGTTATTTCTACCAGTGAGCATCATTGGACAGCCATTTTCTGAAAAAACTCGTAATCATTTCCTACCGCTTTTAACATCGACTAGATGGTGGGAAGAGTGTTCAGTATTATTTAGAAGTTTGTTTGCTAAAGATTCAGATTTCAAAGAAAGAATGTGGAAAAAACAATGGAGTGTTTTGAAAGGTCAGGCTTTCAATGTTGTTGAAACATTAAAAAATCCAACTCATGGCCCATTGGAACTCGTTAGAAGAACGAGAATGTTGGTACAAGATCAGGAAATGGAAGTCTCAATGACGATTCCTATTTCAATGATGCAAAGTGCGATCAACACACCAATGTCTTTCAAACCTAAGAAGAAAGGAAAATCAGGTAACATAAACTCTTCAATTGTCGACTCTACAAAACCTTTGGACATTATTGATGAGGATGATGATAGTCATAATGAAGTACCCAAACCTGGATTAATCGAGATCCAGAACTCGCAACAACTCACACCTAAGGTAAGTGAAGTAAGCTCTGATGAAAATATGCCCGAATTACAGAAGAATTGGAATGATTTATTGAATGGAGAAATTAATGAACAAGAATTTCAAGCCACTCCAAAATCACATAAAAGAAGAGATCAAAGCACTTCCTCATATAATTATAACCCGAACTATCAAAATGGGAATCTGGACTTGATACAGAGTAATGCAAGAAGTTCTTACGCTGAACAGATTCTTGCTGTTGATTCAAAAAGTACTAAGACAGTCATTATTGAGAGAATCCAAGCGGTTACATCAAAACCACCAGTTTTTGCGTGCTGCTGAGGTACTCACGTTTGCTTATGATCATTGTGAGTTGAATAGGTTTCTTGAATATATAAGGACACAGGACCTAATGAAACAATAACTAGGATAGGCTGAACGAGCGATGTAAAAAAAATCCGTCAATCTGATACTTTTCATTAATAAAGTCGATGACTCTTCGTCAACTTTTTGTGTTCAAACTTCGAACAACAGAGTACATGTAATGTAAGAAAATCGTATTTCTGAAGGCTGCTTCTATGTCTAACGACATGCTCGAATCACCAGCTGTAGCCTGTTACAAGTCCTTCGACTCGTGAATTTAGTCATTCAGAAAATGTCCAAACATGGAACTGATACTACCGGTAGATTCAACTGAATGAATGGAGTCCAAATATGCTCTTTAAAGTATACGATGACCATCGGTTCTGAAATTATCAATTACCAATTACCAACCGTATATATATAATTTTAACCGGGAGCTGTCGCGTAGCCCTAAATCCCTTTTTCTTAATAATTAAGACTTTAATCGAAAATTCAGAGGTTTGTTATTATTAGCGGCCTGGGCTTTGATTGAGGCTTGATACATACTAAAATTCGCGATCCTGTGCTGAATTTTTTTTTTTTTAAAAATCAGTCACCAAGATTGTCTTGAATTAGTCTTTCATCTTCCCACTTTAGGGTCAAAATTTGGTCAAACCATTCACTTGATCTCTCAACATTGCTTTATAGGAATATCTTTAGCAATTCAAGATTATAAATCACCGAAAATCTCACTTTAAGTCCTATAATCTGCATTTATTGCCCATGGCTCTTGAAGAGATACACTCAATACTGACAATCCAATCACATGTTGTCCATGGCTATGTCGGGAACAAAGCCGCCACGTTTCCTCTCCAGTGTCAAGGATGGGATGTCGATGCTCTTAATACCGTGAATTTTTCCAACCATACCGGTTATGGGTCAGTGCAGGGTCCTAAAACATCTGCTGAAGAGATCAAAGATATATACGAAGGTATAAAGAAGATCAACGTGAAGTACAATGCGTTCTTAACAGGCTACGTACCTGATGCTGCATCATTAGAGGCTGTTGGAGAAGTGGGAAAAGATCTGAAATCCAGAGATCCTGACTGTGTGTGGCTTTTGGATCCAGTGATGGGTGATGAAGGTCAGCTTTATGTGAATGAGAACGTCATACCAATATATCAGAAGATACTGTCTAGTGGTGGTGTTGATATTATAACTCCAAATCAATTTGAAACGGAACTTTTAGTGGGATTTGAGATCACATCGAAAGATACCTTGAAGAAAGCATTATCCGATCTCCACGTTAAGTTTAAAGTTCAAAACGTTGCCATATCATCATTGAAATTCGAAACTGATGAGTTTGACCAATCAAAACTGTTTACAGTCACCTCAAGGGTTGTTGAGGGAAAAACCTTCAGCAACCTCTTTGAGGTTCCTTACATCGAGTCCTACTTTACCGGTGTTGGTGATTTATTTTCTGCATTACTAGTCGATAGAGTGTTCAAACTTTGTAAACAGAATGATGGCCACTCTAAAGATTTCTTGAATGAAGCTGTCAATGAAGTGTTGACAGTCATGTCCCACGTCTTAAGAATCACCAGTGAAGCTGCTCAAAAAAGCCTGGGACAATCCGTGAAGTCCAAGATGGGGTCCGCAGAAACTATGAAAGAGTCTGAGCTTCGTATAATAGAGTGCAGGGACTATTACTCCAGCACAGAGAAGAAGTTCGACTCTTTCGTTTTATAGAAATGTGTCATAGTATAGAATAATTTATCCGAAGCTTCGGAAAAACTCTTGTACGCATTTAAGATTTGAAGCCTAAAAAGAAACGATACAAGACTTTTTAGTACTACATGATTGAAACAAAGCTATAATACGAAAGGAAAAGAGTTTCGGCGTCCAGTGACATTTGGTAATGATCCCAGTAAATGAAGAACAATATTTCTGGTAATATTAATAACTCTGATCGCTTTTAACCTGTAGGGTTTCAAAAATGCATCTGGCTGTATCAAAAAAAAAGTCACTTTGAATTTAACCTCCTCATTACATTTTAGAAAAATCTCTGTACTACTATTAATCGTCATTTTTGAAGGAACTATTGTTCATATTTGCATTCCCTGTCCCTCAAGGTTGTTATCCAGCTCATTATATTTAAACCAGTGTTTATCCCATTTCTTTCGTTCAGTCATCAGCATCATATCATAGCACAAGACAATCATGAGTCGAACACTTAATGAGCTCGTACAGCTCCTTGCAAGAGACACAGACGACGACGCGCCACAATGTCCCAATGAAAACTCACTTTCTGGGTCTAACGACTTGAGGATCTTGGCGGTTTTTATGATTCTTATATCATCTGCTTTAGGTGTCTTCTTCCCTATTCTATCATCCAAATATTCCTTCATAAGGCTTCCAAACTGGTGTTGGTTCATTGCAAAGTTCTTTGGGTCTGGTGTCATTATTGCAACCGGGTTCATACATCTGCTCCAGCCAGCTGCGGAAGCGCTTGGAGATGAGTGTCTCGGTGGTACATTTGCAGAATATCCGTGGGCGTTTGGGATATGTTTAATGTCATTATTTGCAGTCTTCTTCTCAGAGTTCGTTGCACACTACTTTGTTTCGAAAGCTAATGGATTTGAAGATCACGATCACTCACATTTTGGAAACGTTGACTCAGATCACAGCGAAGATACTTCTCACGATGAAATTGATTCAATTTCTAATGACAAAAACGAATTAAAGGTAAACGATCTAACAGTCACAATGTCTGGCTCACAGTCGCAGTCACATATGATTGGAAGCAATCACTACAGCCACGAACCAGACCATAAGGATCCCGAAGCCTTACCATCACAGGACCCAAGAGAGGAAGGAATGACCTTTCTAGACTATGAAAGCCACATGAACAAGATCTTGTCTGTGTTCGTCTTGGAATTTGGTATTTTGTTTCACTCCGTCTTCATCGGTCTATCCCTAGCAGTTGCTGGAGATGAGTTTAACACTCTTTTTATTGTTCTCGTCTTCCATCAGATGTTCGAAGGGTTAGGGTTAGGCACAAGAATCGCTGAGACACCATGGGATAAGTCAAGAAGGTTGACTCCTTGGATGCTGGCTCTAGCATTTTCATTTGTGACACCAATAGCTGTTGCCATTGGTATTGGTGTAAGACACTCTTTTGTTCCGGGAAGTAGAAAGGCTTTGATCTCAAATGGTGTTTTTGATGCCATTTCAGCAGGTATCTTGATTTACACTGGTCTTGTCGAGTTGATGGCCCATGAATTTCTATACTCTAAACAGTTTAAAGGAAAGGAAGGTTTCAAGAAGTCCTTGATTGCTTATTTCATCATGTGTTGGGGTGCAGGTCTTATGGCGTTGCTAGGTAAATGGGCTTGAAATTTCCTTTAATGAATTAGATTTTGGATTTTGTTTATTCTTTTATGCATATTTTTCTACTGCCACTCATTTTTACAAATTTGTATCGATATTTCAAACCAAACATCGAAGACTTTAAAGAAGTCAGCCTGGGTAAAACCAATAAGTACAGTTTTTTGATGTATTTAAATTAAATTTATTTAAGAGTTGGGTATACTCTCTTTTTTGACGTTTTCTCAACATTTTGTCTGTTTTCGTATTCATCAATGAATTCTAAGTTGTGCTGTAAGTTCCACTGGTTTTTCAAGAATTTCAAACCTTGAGTATTGAATCCAACCACACCAGAGTCAAACTTCAGCTGTTTTCTGAGTTGAAGTTTGACATCATCTAGTTGTCTCTTGATGTCTTCATTCTTCAAACTGTTCAATTCTTGTAAATTCATCTTGATCAAAAAGAACAACACTCTGCAAATTAAACCTAACCTTTCTTTGAGAACAGAATTGGTTTTACACCAACCGTTAATGACTTTAAAGAATTTCAACACAAATGAGAAAGGCAAAACCAATAACGCATCTTCCAATTGGGATGGCTTGATTTTGACCAAAGTTTCCAAAATATATGAAGATCCTGATTTGTTCAAAGCTTGTAATAATGGGTCCTTGGTTGGCTTACTTGGTTTTTCACCTTTCTTATTTCTCATCCATCTGGTCAATTCCGATTGGTATTCTTGTTCATCTTCAATATCTTTACATCCCAATTCTAGAGCTTCTAATAATTTCTCACCAGCTTTTAAGGTTTCCATAGTCTGTTGGTTGACACCAGTGACTTCATCATCATCATCTTCATTCCCGTCGTTCTCTTTTCTCTTTGTGATATCATCTCCTTCCAAATTGGATAATAATGTAGATTCGTATAACTCATCCATTTCTTTTTCTTTTTCTTCTTCAATGAATACCTGATCATCAGTCTCTTCCCAAATTCTAATACTGTGATCATGAGAAGTTGAAACAACAAAGGAAGCGTCATTAGCAACTGCAATGCTCCAAACTTCAGACTGGTGGGCACTCAATTTTTGAATACATTCGAATTTATCACCATCCCAGTATTTTAACAATCCATCTTTACCAGCACTGAAGAAATTATGCGACTCAGGCAAGAATCTAACATTCATGATAGAGTCTTGATGACCAAAAATAGATTTATGACAATCACCAAAGTCCAAACCCCAAATCTTAATGTTTTTATCTGCTGAAGAAGTGATGATGAGTTTAGAGTCAAATGAAATGTCAAGTGATAAGACAGTTAGCTTGTGTCCGTATAAACTTAAGAAAAATTTCAAAGTATCAAAGAAGAAAACTTTAACTGTGTTGTCTAGTAGTGAAACAGCCAAAAATTTAGAGTCTGGTGAGATTTTTAGAGCTAAGATGTCATCTGTTAATTCTAGGGTCTTTTGATGTTTGATTTTTAGCTTCTTTTCGTCATTATCCACTTTAAATTCCCAAAATTTGACCTTCTTGTCTGCAGAACCAGTGACTAACGATTTACCATCCGAAGTCAAGTCTAGTGACCAGATAGCACCTCCATGGGCTTCGACAGTATCTAAAAGGGTTGAGGTGGCAAGATCATAAAGTTCAATTTCACCTGCTCTAGTACCAATAACAATTAAGGAACCACCGGGCAAAAATTTACACGTTAACGCATAACCACATTCGAAAGTTCTCAAACATGAAGTGGTTGCTGAGTTCCAAATTTTCAAAAGTCCATTTGATGCAGTTGCAATCAATTTATTGTTGTCACTGATGTCTAAAGATCTAATATCGGTTCTATGACCTTGTAAGTCAACGGTGTAGATCTTAAGAGGAGGCGAAACCTCCTTACTAGTGTATTCAATTGTGTAGAGTTCTAACGTATTGCTGGATGTGGACAGTATTATCTCAAGTTTGGTACTTGATGAGTTCGACCAGGTTGCACTTGTAATTTTGTAAGTTGATCTAATGGTTTTATATGGCTGGATCAACATGCTGATTGCGGCTTCTTTGAGTGAATTATTCACCTCTTCATCATCATAACCTTTTTCTTTAAGTCTTTTTTCTCTTTTTTTGGAAGCTTTGGCAATCTCTTGTTCATTTCTAATTCTAAAAATTTCAAGAGTCTTATCGGAATTCTGAACGTAAAAGAATATATTTGCTCCAACTTTCTTGAATGCAATTTCAGAACCTCTGTTCTTACTCTGTTTTTCAAATGCTCCAAATTCGGTGATTTTGTTTTCCTGTTTACTTAAATCAACATTCCACATTTTTAACTGATTTTCTGCTCCACTTGTGACAACCATGTTATCAAATCTACTCAAACCCCAACATTCTCCAATATGAGCCACATGTGTTTCAATACATTGTTGCGATTTCAAATCCCATATTTTCACCAATCCATCTTTAGAAGTACTGATCAGATAATCATCATCAAACCACAATCCTGTGATTTGATCCTTATGACCTCTCAATTTGAACAAACCAACTTCTCCAACAAGATCCCAGAATATGATGTTTGAATCTCTTGAGCCCGAAGTCAACCTCGTACCCTCTGAATCAAACTGCAAGAAGGTTATAGCTGATTTATGACCATGGAAATTAATCAAAACAGTACCTGAGACCAAATCCCAAACTTTTATAGATCCATCATCATACCCAGAAACAATAATATTGGTCTCTTCATGGTACACTAGCGTAGTTATCTCTGCTGGTTTGTTGATTTTGGCATCTGATGCACCGGGTGGAAGACCATCTCTCAATTTTTTGACAAGTTCACCAGTTTTGATATCCCAAATCAGAATCTCTTCAAGACCAGATGTAATTAATTGACCAGCTGAAGTTTTGGTGGTTGGGGGAAGCCAAACAACGTTTGATTTCGATGATATTACACCAAAGACTTTGGCTTGCTCGAAACGCTGGTATGACTTGACCATGATGCGATTGGGATGCTATCAGGTTCTCACTCTTTATTAACACTGTCCGAATTTTAAATTTTTTTGGTGCATAAAATTTTTTTGCGATGAGCATTACGTAATTTTCCAGATCCCAAATGGCAGATAGGCTACAAAAGCTTACAAGGCTCAGAACAAAGAAAATTGTCAATTTGTTCACTTGTTTTGTTCAACAGATTTGGAGATGCCAATTCCTTGGATTCTCTGAGTATGTTTTGTGTTAGCTGGCCATTTTCTGACACTTCTTATCTCATCAGATGAGTATCCAGGAATTCTTATGTTCCAATTCTTTTCCAAATGTAATTGAATATCTTTTGCTTCCAAGCTTTCAGATTTACGATGTTTGGCCAAACGTGCAGCAAAACCTGTGATATTGGTGACAAACTCATCGGCCAAATCAAGTAATAACTCTTCTACATCACCATCAATAGTTGTTTCCCCATCACCTTCATCTGCACCAACGGTCTTGACTAGTTCACTAAGTTTTCTCTTGGATAGAACACGATCGTTTTGTAGTTCATATGGCGGAAGTTTCAATAATGCTGGTGTCGTTAAAGCTGGAGCAGAAATACCAGCTCCTCCTGTTAATGAAGGTCTTACTTGAGAAGCAGTGACCGGAACAGGTTGTTTGACATTTAATTGAGCTGGAATATTGATTGATGGGACAGCAGATTTGTAAATATTTGCACTGGAAGGTGTCAGTCCCGATGCAGCATCACTTGGTCTAGCAGCAGCATTGACGTTTGTAACAGGGGTATTTGGAGAAGCTGAAGCACCACCAATTTTACCAGCTGCGTTCAATGCCTGATTGAACTCATTAGTTGGTTGAGGAGTACCGATACGAGAATTTTGAGCTGAATGTATTGGTTTCTTTTGTTGAATAACTGAAGAAGAATTGTTTGCTAAATGTTGAGATTGTGGAAAGTTTACACTGTTTTGAGGTAAATTTGGAGACTGTTGCTTAGAAACATTCTGACCGGCATGTGGAAGTTGATTGATTTGGGCTTGCTGCTGCTGCTGTTGAAACTGGAAATTATTGGCATTTGGATTGTTGGCAGTAGGTGTTGGAGTATGTGTGGCTTGCTGATTTGATGGGGTGTTGAAGTTGCTGGTCTGTTGACCTTGACTAAATGCTTGGGTAGAATTCAAAGGGGAGTTTGGAGTTCCATTGGATTGAGCTCTACCAGCTTGTTGCTGTTGTTGTAATTGTCTCAGTTGCTGGTTTATAGCTAATGCATTTCTTTTATAACCATTAGAACGATCCCTCAGAACTTGTTCTTGTTGAAGTATTTTTTCCATTGATTCAGGAGGAACATTTCCAGACTTTTTCGCATCATCAATCATTTTCAGCTTGACACCAAACTCGTTTATCACCGTCTTGATTTTTTGCAGTTGTTCAATCAGAGTTCGTTGTTGTTGTTGTGGGGTAGGGGAGCCTGTTTGACTGCCACCTCCTTGATTCGCAACAATCTGCTGGTTCATTGTAATTGGAGAGGAGACTCTGGCTCCAATATTATTGATTTGAGTGCCATCAGTGCTCATTGGTCGTTGGAACTGCTGATTTAATTGTGGGCTAGCAGAAGAAGGAACTGAGTTGGCAAGATTCGCGTTTCCAGAAGTGGCCACACCAGCATTAGAATTCTGCTGCTGTTGTTGCTGTTGCTGTTGCTGTTGCTTCTGTTGCTGCTGTTGCTGATACTGCATCAAAAGGTTTCTGATGCTTTGAGCCTTCTTGAGATGTTCCTTACCTTCTGGAGTGTCAATACCAATCTCTTTAGCTTTCTGAGCCTCTGAGTTACACTGTCTCGCTAGCTGCTGAATCTGATGGGGTTGAACAACAGGACGTGGGCGCTGTGCCTGTTGATTGTTCACAGGCTGACTCATTGCTGGTTGTTGATGTTGTTGTTGTTAATGTTGATGATGTTTGTGAGATGTTTTTGTTTTTTTCGTGATGAGAAGAGACTGAGAGAGAGTTCCGAGGTCACCCGGAAATAGAGTTAGTTTTATCGAAACTACACTGTAGAGTAAAAAAGAAGTATAGAGCCTTGCATATTGGCCCAGAGTGGTAGCCCTTACCGATTAGATTTTAGTATATGAGCTGCCCTCTAACATAAATTTACACTTTAATCGTGTGAAAGTTCATCAGCTACAATAGTTTAACCATGACAGTTTCCATTCAGAATCGTGATAGGTTCAATTATTAGCTGTATTTACCTTCCCTCTGTAGTATTCGACAAAGTCATCAATGAGACTAGGCCATGCTGCCGTTTCGTCGTAGTTTTCTAATCGCGGATCAGATTCAAACTCTTGTAGAAACAAAAAGAACATGTCCCATGAATCTCTGGAGATTGCCTGCTTCCACTCTTCATTCAAAAACTGGACCCAACTGTCAATCTTCAGTCCGTAGACTGGTTTTAGTAGAAGTTCCCAGTAAGCCGTGGCAGTATCTAAAGGAAGAGTTCTCTGTCCCTCGTCTAGTAAGAATGTGAATGCAAATTTGTACACCTGCTTCAAGTAAACCAAATCTGTCTCCAGTTTCTGATCCAGAACACTCAAGTAGTTTGTCATGTCTTCTAGTGACTTTGCAGAGACTGATTGCCACTTTAGGATGAACTCTCTGCGATCAAAGATACCGACTGATGGACTCTTTAGAAAGTCGGCCAGTGCGAGCGTCACCTTGTCTTCTGGCTCGAAACCCAGGTCCTCCAGGTACTGCATCGTCCCATCTATTCCGATGATTTCTCCATTGTCCCTGTCCTTGTACTTGTCGAAGATGGCCGTGAGCGACTTGTTGTCCTTCGAGCTTGCTGACGCCTGGTATGACAGGAAGTTGTTGATTGCCAGCTCGAGGTCGTACTTCGCATTTCGCAGGAACTGGTCCGCGATGGCGCCGGTAGTCTGCGTGAAGTCGATGAACTGATCGCGCAACTGCTGCTGGACACGATTCTGACGGGACATTTCAGGCTCGCTCTTTTCTCTGAGTTCATGGTCTTCCCCCAAAAAATAAAGTAAGCGACGAGTCACGTGATTATTGACATTTTGTAAACAAACCACAATAATAAACAAAACAAGCCAAATAGTTGCCATTAAATCTAGTTTAAAACCGAGTTGTGAACCGTCATGATCTCACTGGAAGAGTTCAGTCTCGTGTTTCCAGTACCTGAGGTGCCCGCTGAGAGTAACTACGAAATATCCTCAGATTGGCTGTTCAATCATGCACACAAAGACCCAAGCCAGCGAGTTAAAGTGGCATTAAAATCTCTTTTAAAAGCAAAAGGAGTCACAGACACGTTGTTAACACACTATATGGAGATTATGAGAAGAGACATAAACTCACTCAATGTCTCAAATATTGACCAGCTTATCAAGATCAAAGACTATTTCGTGTTTCCCTTGTACTACTTATCATTGTCTGAGTACCAGTTTGTTACATTTGAAAGATGTTTGAACTCTTTAATCAGAACTAAGATAAAGTCCCTCGATAACTTATCTGCCCATCATGTTGAGTTCTTGAATTCTATAGGTTGGGACTTGAAAGAGGTCTCTATTTTGCAATATGAAGATCAGTTGAACTTGGAGATCAGTACTTTCAAGTCAATATGGGACAGATCAGTTTTAGACGAGTTGGATGAAACAGATTTAGCCAGAAAAAAACTTTCAAAGTTGAGAATATCTGAAATATATGATATTGTGGTCGACTATCCAGAGTCTATTCCAGCCCTTTACGACTTAAAGCTCTCAATTGACCCATCGCAAAGATCACAAATTGTCAATTCATTCATAACCTCGTGTCATCAACGATTATTACACGCTGGTACCAATACAAACGATATAATCTTGCTATTGATATCAACCATAAGATCTTTTCTTATCATTGACCCGAGATCTGTCTTGTTGGATAATGCTTCCAGGCCTATTAGAAAGTACTTGAAGGAGAGAACAGATACAATCAAAAACATAGTCTATGGATTATTGAACAATGATTCAAGCCCCTTGAAATTCCTTTCAGAGGAACTTTCAAAACAAACATCAAAGACTGTGAACAATCTTACCTTGGAGTGGTTCCCTGATCCAATCGATGCTTTACCAGATTTCCGTAAACAGGATATAATCGAGTCTTTGATTTCCATCTTCGATTCTAAAGAAGTTTTTATCACTGAATTGGTAGAAGACTTCTCCAAAAAGCTACTTTCTGTCACGGATGACTACAAAATCGATGAAATCAAGCTCAAATTGGAACAATTGAAGTGGAAATTTGATGAAAATGATCTAAACAATCTGGATATCATGATCAAAGATATTCAGGATTCAGAGCTACTGGACTCAGAAATTCACAAGAGGAATAGTCATTTATCATCTAAACTTCATTTTTCTTTATTATCGTACCTATATTGGCCTAAATTACCCGAAGATGAGTTTACATTGCCTTCTGAAATTGAAAAGCAAGTAGATCTTTATTTCCTTGACTATAAACAGATACAGAAAGGAAGAAAATTGAAATGGATCAATTCAGGACTAGTAACCATTGAGCTTGAACTTAAAGATAGAACAATGAGCATGGATGTACTGCCAGCTCAAGCATCTGTCATTCATTGTTTCAACGATGAAATTCCAGAGCTTAAAGTTCAAGACCTGGTGGACAAGTTGAAAATGACAGAAGAGTTGGCAATCAAATCTTTACAGTACTGGGTTGAGATTGGAGTTTTAGAAGAAGATAGTGGAGTTTACAAAGTGCTTGAAGTCTCTAAAGCTTCAGCTGATACCACATAGAGAGTTTCAATATGATAGCGCGGGCTTAAAACACCAGACAAAACTTACAGAATTTTTTCAAAAACTTGCGAAAAACCATTTTTTAAGACCGGCAACTATGATGAAGAATGATTTTATTTCGATAACTAACTGCCCTACAGAAAGATTGATATTCATTAAATAATGATGCAATTCGTTTCGTAATTTCATTAATTTTTTATTTAAGTGTACCTCTGATTTATTGAATAATATATTCCCTTCTCTTCATGAAATGATCATGCTTGGCCTAACACCCGTGCATACTGGGTCTCTACTTCTTGAACTAATTTCTGTAAACTGTAGATGACAAACTGATGAGTCAATCCTGGGAAGTTCTGTCTGTTCAAACCAAACCATTCCAAAGGCGGAGTAGCATCACCCAAGTCTTTTAACTGTGGTGCTTCAATAATTGGTTTCTCTAATGCAATGTATTGATACTTATCACCCAGGGTTACTTCTTTGATCTTGCTATCCAGTTTATCATCCATGAATAATGGAACTTTGTCTATTTCATTGGTGATCACTAAGTCGGATCCACTATCTTTAGGTAATCTGGTAGATAAGGCTTTTACATGGATCATCCACATCTCTCTGATGAAATTAATAGACCCCAAATTCCAACGGACGTCAACTTTGCCACCAAAAGAACTTTTAAAAATATACTCAACTAATGTTGACTTTGGTTTGATGAAAGTGGTCATAGAACAATACAAAGCAGGGAATGAGAAAATGTCACCCCCGTTTGCATTTGTGCTGTTTTGGATAAAATCATCAATAGACAAGTCAATGATGGCATTATCTGGTAGTTGAGCCTTGAAACTTGATAATGAGATGTTGATATTTTTCAATGTCATTTTCAAATCAGTCTGAATTTTGTTCTGTTCAGCAATGGAATGTTGCTCAAAATTAGCATGGAGACCTCCAATTTTGATAATTAAAACTTGAGAGTCAAGCAAAGAGCCTGGGTACACGTGAACCAAGCACTTGTTTAATTCAACATCTAAAGTTGTTCTCAATTTAGCTAAGACATCAATGATATCCGAGTTGGTCTTGTATGATAGTTCAGGGTCTTCCAAATTACTACCATTACTTTGCAAGTTATGCTTGTAAGAAGTTCTATTATCTTGACGAATACGAACCAATGAATTGTAAACATCAAGAACGTTGGAGACTGCAAAAGAAGTGGTGTAAATTTCAATTGAACCACATTCTGAATTGCCAACCAATCTATCCTGCAGTAGTTTGTTTTCATCAACCTGATTGAAGATACTAATGAAAATTTTCTTAATCTTACCAATCAGGAAAACATTGTAATCAAACGAGGCCTTAACTTCAGCTGAGCTGAAACCTAGGGATAATAAAACGATTGGGATTTCATGAGAATCACCGATGATCGACCAGTTGATCAACGAACGAGTTTCAATATCTTTGACAACCAAATGACCACCTAGTCTACCTTTAGATGTTAAAGAAATCGTTTTGAACAGTAACAAAAGTTCCTGTTTTCTTGATGACTCTTTTCTAGAGGTTATATTAATGTTATCAAAGTTCAGAGACAGCACACCCAAAGACTGTCCCAAGTCAAGCTCAAAATCTAAATCTCTAACCATGAGGTAAATTTCCCATGGAATCAGAGCAGCATCAGAAACACGTTGAAAGTTTTTTAAGTAGAAACCATCATTTGCGTTTTCCTTGTCTAAACCAATGTTGAAAGATCTAAAGCTTTCTGAATTTGCACCATAGTCAGGGAATTTCCAAAGGTCCATGAATAGATCAACATCTTGCACCTGCTTCAAAAACAAATATGCTTTGGCTTTTGTGAATGCTGCACTAGTGTAAAGTTTGAAAGAATCGGTACCTGTTAATATTGCAGATAAGATTGTCTCATCAATGACAAATGAAGCGCTGATAGCTCTAGAGTAAGAATGCTGCAAAGAGGCGCCGATAGAACCAATAAAGATAGTACCAGACAACGGATAGTCATCAGAACTTTGGCTTGATCCCACATGGATATCAATACTTTCAATACCGACAACAGCCTGAACTTTAGCAGAAGGTTCACAACTTAAAGTCAATTCTTGCTTATCAAAATGAAGCACAAACTGAATATGAAACTTATTCAAAATTTTGAGCAGTTCTTGTAAACTTGTTGTAGTTGAAGTTGTTGTTGATGTTTTCTTAGCTTCGCCAGGAATCAGCTGTTGGAAAGAAGCCCGACGGTGATTATGTTTCCCTAAATGATTGATAGTTTTCCAGATGTCGTATAAAACCGGAATACAAGTGCTATGTAATGTATTGCTTGACGAAAAAGTAAAAACTTCAAAGTTGAGAGAATGAGTTTTGGCTTTTTCTTTGGAGTATTCTGTTATGATCTTAACTGCTGGGGTTTTCAATTCAAATGACGGAGCATATGGGTCATTTTCATGGAAGTCTTCCCAACGAGCTAATTTGACAATAGCACCATCAAATGAGAACTCTGCCCTAATAGATACCCAGTTTGTAGGAAGAGCAAATTCTTGAGATGGAAACCCTGATTTATCGGCTGCTCGTTCGATGTCCCACTGAGTTTGCCTTTTATTCAGATTTTCAATCACAGTTAGGGACGTAATCAGTTGTTCAACAAATATTATTGAAGAGGTGATAAGTTTGACATCTAACTGCCCACCAGTGACACTAACTAATATTTTGTCATTCTCACCAACATGTGAGACAATATATTTGATTTGAACATATGGCAGAAACACTCTATTTGGGCGTGATACTTCATTCCCAACACTGTAAAAACTATCAAATTTGTTACCCAGCGCCATCGACACAAATCCATTGATAATTGTAAACTTACCCAGAGAGCCTGATGTGACCGCAAAAACACGTTCACAGCCAATGATAAGACCAGGAACAGCACTGGTCGAGTCACTGAAAATGAAGCCAACACATACATTGTATGATAAGATGTGTATAGATGAAAACCCTAATTCTTTCCAAATCTCAGCTGTCGTCTTAGAAGGCTTTTCATGAACAAATTTTGTGGACTTTGTAGGACATAAAGGCTTTAGTTTATGTGCGATAAATTTGATTCCCTGAACCAATCCAATAACTTTAGCAGTTGTAAAAGGAGTAAACATTACTCTGGAATAGCTCGATTGAACTTCTAACGTCTGACTTTCGGAACCTGAAACATTAATTATTTTAGTACTGAAATTAAAATCAACCAATGTTGAGCTATCTGTACCAATGTCTCTTGATTTCAGTTTTAACTTTGTACTATCAACAACCATTTGACCGTAGGGCCAAGAGTTGTTAGGCTTAGAACCAAAAACCAAATTGAAGTACTGGAAACTAAACCCACTGAATTCAATGGAAAACAATGTTCCGGAAAAATGAGCCCCGAGGGTTAATGAGTTGTTGTTGATCTTTAATTCTTGGACCACTAAATCTGGTTTCTCGACATTTGAAAGTGGATTTTCATCAACGTCATTATCTGCATTTTTCAGCTTCATGATTCCTTGAAAAGTTTCTTTCTTATTAGTTATGTTCTTTTGAAGCTCATGGAGATACACACAGAAGGATTCCAACTGAAATGGTGTATCTGAGGCAATCAATGAAACATCGCCAGTCCCCAAAGAAATTGTTAATGACCTTTTAGCCAGATTATAGCTGGCAGATAACGAAAACATATTTGCACTATTTCTGAGCACATTCTGCCCCTCCTCAACAGTTTCAACATCGAATATTGATTGGAAAAGAGCTAAGTTCAGTGAAACTTGCTCATCTTCAAGGACTATACCAACTTCAAATTGATCATTGGAGCCTTTAATAAAAAATGGGTCCAGTAATGAAAGTCCAAACTTGAAGTTTCTATTCAAAAGTTTCATCTTCAGCCTGACATTAGATGGGGAGGGCGAGTCGACATTAACTTCAGTAGCAGAGGTAGTAATGGAGGGATTGACTGGAAGCAGTTTCTGCAAAGCAGCAAAATCCTTCTCCAGGTCAGTAATAAATTTACCTATGTAATCACTGGTACCATTTATTTCAAGAAAGGCAGAGTCGGATGCACATTCAATCAGATTGAGGTCTTGTAATTTATCATCAGAGAAAGTACCCGCCATACTTATGTCATTGATACCGTAACTCATGACTGCTTGATTGTTATATGCAATTTCAATGCCAAACTGCTCCAAAATATTGTAAATAGAACCCTCGTTGTGAACTTGGAGATTTTGATTGATAACAACAGATGAACTGAGATCAGCAAGACCAAGTTTGTAGGATGTGTATTTCAAATTTAATCTCAGCTCCACATTATCAATCAAAACAAGGATATGATTAAGCACTTCTTGGGGGCCAGATGTTTTCAATAAATTAGAACTCATGACAGGCGCTGATGATACAGCTGGCGTCCAGTCAAAGTCAGGTACATTCAAGGCTTCTAGACCAAATGATAGAAGCGAAATATCACTTTTGATTTCTTGGACTTGTAGAGTTAGCCTATTATTAATTACGTTGGATGTTTCCATAGTAAAATCAGCAATCTCCTTCGACGTAGTGGCAGTAAATTCAGTGATTTGAAAATAATTATTATCGCTGTCATCATTGGTGACAAATAATAGTAGAATTTTGCCGACAATAATATCAACAGCTGAATTTAAATCATCAGAGTCAGAGTAAAGGCGTGCAAAAACGTACTTGAAGATAAAACTATCAGCAATATCCGCAAATTCCCAGCTTCTCCATTGTCTGAAAACATGAAGAACGTCATTCATTGCTTCTTCAGGAGTCATATTTGCAGTTTCGTACACCCCAGAGTTTAGCCATCCCTGTGGGAGATTATTCAAAATGTGACGGAGTCTGACAATAACATTCCAACTGTCATTTGATCTGATATGGTTCTTGGAAAGACGAATGACATAGGCTGGCTTAGTAATAACAGCCGGGTCATGAAGAATGTTGAACTGGGAACTAGCCAGTGCAACACGATGGACTAGTTCAATTTGTGTGAATTTAGATTTAGTTCTAATTCTTCTGATGAGATTTTCGTAACTTTCAATGTAGTCGGCAACTCTTTCTACCAGCTGCAGTATCCAGTTTAAGGAGGGTAAGTGAAAGGCGGCTTCAGCTGTTTTCAGATTTAGTGAAAAGGCCAAATCATCCTTCTTTGAAGCCCAAGCTTCAGTATCTTCCAGGCTGAGACTCAATGCCGACACATCATTGTGAGCGCTATTGAGATAAAGCCCAAGTGACACTAGATGTAAGGCAAATGATATTTCATCGGAACCATTTACCTGTTCCTTCGTGGAGAAAACAATGGAAGGGCTCTTGAAGCAGAGATTAATATGATCCATCTGGCTCATATCAGGAGTTTGCGATTCCCATGAGTCAAGGGACAAATTCAAATTGATCGTTGGAGAAACAAACCTAGCATTCTTCGTGGAAAGATCAGAGTGAAGTTTCTCGTTTAGCTTTTTCAACACTGAAACTTGAATATTGTCTAATGCTGATCCCAATGCTCTCTCAAATCCTTTGTCAACATACTTTAAAACGACAGTTATAGCTTCGAGGCAAAAATTCATATCTATGTTACCAAAGTTCAATACAAAGGTATCAGTTTCATGCTCTGAATCTGCTTTGGAGGCCGGTGCAAATTCTTCTGTATCATAATGAATTGTTGGTTTTTCATGAGCACCAGATACGGTATCTTTATATGTTTGAGTTTGATACTGAGCTGTTATGTTGACTTCTTCGTCATCAACTGAACTGTCACTATCATCTGTCTCAAAAAAGCTATCTTCATTATAAGAAGATGAGTCGATATCCAGTGCTCTGATGACATATTCCATCGTATCAGTGGTTAATGGGACAATACCTTTCGGAAGAGCAAATGCTGGTATAATGGAGCCAAATGATTGATCATAAGGCACTCTGAGCTCATTATCAACCATGAAAGGAACCCTATGGAAAGGACCATCATGAATAATGGTGTGCTCATCTTGTTTTCTTTTAACCTCCCGAAAATCCTTCTTTAAGCAAAAATCTGTAATGTGGAATGACGTCGTGAAACTGAGGAGTATTTCACCGGTTTCAATATTATCAATTTTGGCACTGATCTCATCCAAATTGATCTCAATCTTGTTAGTAAATCTGAAATTAGTTATATCAATAAATCTGAAATCAAGCGAGGTAACCAGAACGTTCATTTTTTCATTGAACATCGGGTCTTTGACAGTGAAGTCCAATTTTGGAGCATGAATATTTAAACTTGTAGTATCCCAAAGTTCTGGTTCCTCTAAGTCCAGCTTATTTTCCAGGTTAGAGTATCCAAAACCTAGCTTGATCAAAGAACTAGCAAGACCATCGATTGCTTCCATTGCTCCCTCAAAAACAAGATTCCCCGGCATAATATCCCATTTACAAAAACATGTGGGCTCATCTGGTGGTAGGCCAAACATCCTGTGCCCATGTATGCTCAATACATCGATTAATAAGTCGTGGTAGTCTGGAATTTGATATTCACCTATTTCAAGAAGATCATTTGGGTCAGAGCCAGAAGAGTAGAAGCCCTTGATAGGGGAAGAGTCAACTTGCATATCCATGTAATAATTAGTAAATCTGATGTCGATATCTAAATATTCAAAGGGTAAAGCAAAACTAGATTCTGCGTCGTAGAGGTTCGATGGAAGAATAGCACATCCGTCTTTCACACAAAAGCCAAAATGAACATCCGTCTCGTTCTCTGTTCTCTTGTGTTTAGAGCCAACACCATTTTGTGAATTTTGATCTTCATCCAGTTCTCCAAGGCCCAATCTACTGGTGTATTCTTCTAAAGTTTTGAACTTTGTGAAATCCCCAAAGTAATTCTCTTTGATGCTCATGATATACTTGACCACAAATCCATAACACTGAAGAGCCAAATGTTCAGAAACACAGGATATAATTACAGTATCAACGGTGTCAACCCCCAACTCTGGGTAGTATGTGTAAGCACCTGACAAATCAAACTGCTTAGATCTACCAACCTCTTTTGATTTTAAAAAATTATTGAGCGTATGCCAAGGTGGTGTGTCAAGGATAAAAGAAAACCCCGGAGTTTCAATTCTGTAGTCAACAGTAGTGGATTTTCTAATAATGCTATCCAATGGTATATTAACAAATATCTTTAAAGCATCTCCCTGAAGTGATAAATAAATATTATCATTGAAATCTATTGGATTGTTCACAATGTTAGCATCATTGATATTAAAATATAACTTATAGCCATCGATTTTCCAATCAAAAACATATGTGAAAGGTCTAAATAGCTCATACGGAGTAGGATCACCTGAGCCAAAATCACTAAACAAGTCAGAAATCAAAGTGATATGTTCTCGTAACAAAAAGGTTTCAACATCAGTTGATCTGTTGAAAAATGTCCAGGTGGTATGTCCATTCCAACTTAAAGGATAGCCAATATCTGAAGATATAGTATGCTCCTTGCATTTGAAAAAAATGTCGTGATTTACTGAAGAACGAGCTTCTAAATCGAACAAGGTCATATCAAGTCTGTTCTCATATCCATCAGCAGAAGATATAGTGGAAGAAGTTAACGAGATGTTTGAATCTTTGCTAACTTTGAGCTCGAACCAGCCGAAAGCCCTTGTGGTATCAGGAAAGCTGGATTCATGGCGTTTAAACTCTTCATCCTTGCTTACTTCTCTAGTAGGAATTCTGAAAATTAGGTTGTCAACAACTTCAATATTGACATTAAAATTGGTGAAGATTCTTCTCTGGCCACCAGGTAGTCTGTCTTGTGGAACTGCATCTCTACACACCGTAGGGGAGATCATCTGATGCAGAGTATGTCTTTGACGATCAGCCCATGGCCCATAGTGTACAGTTGCTGTTGTGAGCTGAATATTGATTTCATATCTTGGGGGTGAGCCTCCGTTTCCAACATCAATTCCCTCAAAAGGACTAGTGGGCGTTGGATTGGCTGGAACGATACCTGGAAAATCATTTACAACCCTCAAGTTCAACCTCTCTGCCATAATTATTGTAGTGTATTTGGCATAATCAAATTCCTCGTCTTCAATCAGTTCTTCAATGGATTCTGAGTCGTCATCCAAATATCTGGAAAGACCTCTCCAGGTTTCCGTCTGGATAGAAGGGACATCATCCTTCAACAAACCCATTTTTCGAAGAAATTTGGTGACAGTTTTCCATTTGGTGATCTCACGTTTGATCTTGGAGAGTCCATTATTTTCAATTTCATTCAAGATATTAGGCTTCATAGATACTTCAAGTCTTTCAATATCAAAAGAATAAATCTCGCTGAGACCATCAAGGGGGTTGATAGCTTTTCCCAAGTCAATGGAGCCCTCTAAAGAACTGAAAGATGAGATCAAGATGGCATGGGTCGTCTTGTTTCCCATGACTATACCACCTTTACTGACTTTGATCTTCAAAGGAAGAAACATTGAAGGGACCGATGGCTTTTGACTCACACCTGGGACCACTTCCGGATTATAAGGAATCTTTTCAGTAGTGCTAGTTGATCCACTTGCACTTCCGCTAGAAGTAAAGACATCAAATCCATCTTTGTTAGCATATTCTTTTGGCAGCTCATTTTCAAAGGCCTTGAGAATATTATCATAGGCAACCGTTCTGTTATACATGAAGTACTCCAAACCCTCGATATCTAAAAAATAACGACAGGGAAGAGCACTGTTCTGACTAGCATCTATTTCTTCACCACCATGCACTTCTGACTCCATCCTTCTGCAATTGGGTAGCCAGTATCTCCACGTGAGACTTCCTTGAAAAGCGGTGATGATTTGATCGTTGTCGATAATAGTGAGATTCCTGAAGGAAATCCTTCCACCAAGAAAAGAGAACTTAATAGCCTCAATTTCTATTCTTAAATCTCCTTTCCATCCTAGTGCTATTTTCAGTAGCCAGGATATCAGTGCCCCACTGAATCTAGGAGAATAGAATAACATGGCTATCGCTAATGCAAATGTCAAAAACCAATCGACAAAGAACACCCAAGAGAACTCTTTGGGGTTCGCGATTGGAATTGATGCAAATTGAGACGATGATTCCATTGTCAAATAACACGTCTAGCCGACAACTTTCTGGTGATATATGAATGTTGTGGTTGTTGTAACATGATTGATTGGGTCTCTCACTAAAACAATTACTCTCTCGAATTCGCGAAAAGTTCAAAACCTAATTCTAAGTGATCTAAACTCAATATACTACAAGCTCTTTTATATTAGACCCAGTATTGATTCAATATAGGCTCATTCATTTCCCAACATATCCTTATTTTGTAAAGTGATGCTTCTTGTCATATTATTCACTTTGTAAATACCAACCAATTGTTGAGCCAATTCGAACATGTTGTTTCTAAGAGAGATAACAACAAATTGGGCATTTTTAGTACGTTCTTTGATGTAATTAGCAACTATTGAAACATTTCTAAAATCCAAAGCAGCGTCAATCTCATCCATGACGTACAAAGGCGTAGGTTTATAAGTATGCAAAGCAAAAACCAAGGCCAACGAACTAAGTGTTTTTTCACCACCTGATAAATTGGAGATATTTTTCCAACTCTTCTTTGGAGGCATAACACTGAAAAGAATACCTTCTGAAAAAGGATCCAAACTGTCAACCAATTCTAATTCCGCATTGCCACCCATGGTTATCATTTGATACATGTCCTTCAAGGTACCAGAGATAATATTAAAACCTTCCATGAACTCGTCTAATCTCTTACGTTTCAACTCTTCATTCATCTTCTTGATATCATCTCTTTCTTTAACTGCAGTATTCAAATCAGTTTTTCTTAAATTATATTCAGCTGCTCGTCTTCCAAATTCTTCTAGAATATCAGTATTAACCTTGGATCTTGAGATGAACTCTTCTAGTCCAGCGATATTATCCTCGATTTCTTTAATATTCAAGGCTTCAATCTCATCCGGAGATAGTTCGCTGATAGAGGGATTAGTATATTTGGATACCTCTTCTTCATTATCAAGAAAAGTTAAAATTTCAGCGTAATTGTTCACCTCCAATGAGTTTAGTTCATCAGTGAAATTCCGTAAACGTCTCTTATCTTTCTCAATAGAAGACTTGTGTATCTTAATATCATTTTCAATTTCGATTTCGACAGATTTCAGCTTGTTGACTTCTTCCTGTTTCTCATCCAAGTCATGCTTGAGAACTTCTGCTTTAGAATCGAACTCTTCTTTGTTTTCGACCAACTGATTCAATTCTGTCTCAAAATTATCTTGCGCTTTGACTTTTCGTTGATACTCTTCTTCTAATTTCGTGAGTTCTGTATCCAGGTTTTCAATATCAGCCTCTTTTTCAATCTTGGATTTCTGGTAACGCTTCAATTCATTCTGAAGTTTCTTGGCAGTCACTTTGTTCTGATTCAACTTATTAGTGGCTTTCTCAATTTTTTGTTTCATATCTTCAACTTTGGCATCCTGTTCCCGTAACTTGACACCACCAACTTGCATGATTTTCTCTTGTAATTCATTGATGATATTCTGAATTTCCTTAGACTCTTCGATCAACTGAGAATGTTCAGCTTTTAACTGAGTCACTTTTAATTCAGCAGCATCAACTTCTTTATCGTTAGACAAGAGTGTCTCCTTGTTGCGCATATGCTCATGTAATCTAATCTTGGAATTTTTTGTCTCATTTCTCAAAGACTCAATATCAAAATTATGTTTTGAGACTAAGGCATCAATCTCAGGCTGTCTATCTTTCAACTCTTTCAATGCGTTGGTCATTTCGTAAAATGTGTTCTGAGCAACTTCATAATGGGATTCTTTATCGTTTAGTTCTTTTTCTAGTTGTAAAACTTCTCTTTCTGAGACGTCGCCCACTTGAGAAGTAGATTTCATGCCACCTTTACTGACAGCATGTCCACCACCACTTAAAGTACCAGATTTATCAATCAATTTACCATCAATTGTAACAACTCTATACCTTTTGGCACCGTACGCAACTTGGTTGGCTTCACTCAAATTAGAAGCAACCAAAGTGTCTTGAAGAACACTATAAAATGCATTTGCAAATTTGGGATCTTTAGGTTTAACCAGGTCAAACAATCTAGGGACATTTCTTGGAGTATTTATAGGGCTCAAGTTGAACTTTCTTAATTTAGTCAACAAAATGAAACGAGCGTAGCCTAAATTATTTTTTCTCAAGTATTCAATGCACTGCTGACCAACCTCAACAGTTTCAACAACCATGTCATCCAATTGGCCACAAGCAGTAGATATGGCAATGTCATACTTATCATCAATGTAACCTAAATCACCTAATCTACCATAGAAACCTTGGATACGACCAGTATCTTGTAGTCTCATCAAACCAGCAAGCACTTTACTTTTATTTTGGACTGTGGACAACGAGCTTCTTGCCTCTAAAGTTTTTTGACGATGTGTCAATAGTGCAGAATTCATCTCTTCTAGCTTAACCGAGGCATGGCTACATTCTCCAGTGCCAAGTCTGATTTGTTCATAGTTGTGAGAACGTTCATCATTCAAAATTTTGATTTCTGATTGATGTGTTTGGATTTCCGCTGCAATTGCCTCGATACGATCTTCCAAAGTCTTGACGTCTTTATCAAATTGGAGTTTTTTCTCTTGAAGCATTTGAACTTGACTTTCAGCAATTTTGATATCTGATTTCTTCTGTTCAATACGATCTTTCCAAGGTTGAAGTTTCTTTTCTTGGATTTCGATTTCTTGACTAAATTCTTTAGTTTTATCAGTCAATTCAAGACGTATCTGGTCCAACATAGATTTCTCCTGGACTAATGTATTTTTAAGTTCGCCAAGGTCCGCTCTATAAGAACTGTTCTCCTCTTCAAGAGAATTCAGCTTCTCTGTCGCTTCAGCATGAGCTGTAATGGCGGTATTTAAAAGCTTTTCACTTTTCTTTCTCTTCGTTTCCAAACTCCTTTTCTTCTCTTCAATGGCAACCTTTTCTCTGTCACTTGTCTTCTGAGAATCCTGGAGTTTTTTGATTTGGTCTGCAGTTTTCTGCGATGATTTCATTACCTTGTTGTATTCAGTGTCAATTGTCTTGATTTGATCTGTAAACTCAACAGTCTGTTCCCTTTCGTCAGCCAGTTTAACATTAAGTTCGTCCAGAATTACCGAGGTCTTTTCAACACTTGCCTTAGCTCTAGTGATTTTGTATTGACAGAAGGATGATTTGTTTTCGATCAATTGCTTCTCTTTGGCTAAAAACTCTAGGGCTTCATCTTTTCTGGCCTCAAGCGAGTCTTTCTCCTTCTCAACTAAGCTGAATCTGGTCTCTTTCTCTTGACAAACTCCATTCAATTCTTCAATTCTCTTGAAAGAGTCTTCAATTGACGATTTATAAGTGGAAGTACCAATAATATCTTCCAAATATTCCAAAAGCCCATCGTCATTTTCTTTCTCTGCTTTAGGTTTCATTTGTGCAATACTTTCAACTTCACCTTGTAAAATTAAAAATCGCTTGTGGTCTAGATCAATACCTTTTTCTTTTAATAAAGATGTTACTTCTGTGTAATTACTTCGTTCAGAATTGATAAAATAATCGGACGAGTTATTCTTGTACGCTTTCCTTGAAATTACTAGCTCACTACCAGGAACAACTGTTGTCTTATCACCATCATCAATGACATGTAGAAAGTGGATATCAACGGAGCAAGACAGTAAATTTGGAGCGGCCTCAGAGTTGTGGATCAATTCGGACAATTTACCTTGACGCATCTTATTAGCTCTGAAACCAAATACAAACAACATTGAATCAATGACATTGGATTTCCCTGAACCATTCGGACCAACAACAGCAGAGAATGAAGTGTGAAAGGGACCAATAACCTGCTCACCAGCATATGATTTGAAATTCCTTAACGTCAACTTGTTGATTACTAGTCTAGATACAGGTTCCATGTTCTGTTCATGTAGTTTCATGCTATTCAACTTTGATGATTTTGTAGGCGATAGTTGAATCATATCAGGACCATTAAAGGAAGGTTTTGTTCTTGTTGGCGATTCAGATCGTCTGACAGGAGATACAGGGGCGTCAGGTCTCTCTTCTTTTTGATTCTGCGTGTCCGGATGCTGCAGTACCACGGGATTAAGTTTCAAATTTGGTTCCAATAGAGCCAAAGATTCTCTGGCCTCTGTTGGTGAGGAGACAGGTGAGACTTTGGATGATGATCGGACGTTTTCTTTGTCAATCATGGAGACACTGCCATCTTCCACTGCACTATTGAATTCCTCATCCGAGGACTCTATCACCTTCCTAAGATTTCTTCTTTTCGCTACCGGGGAGCTCATAGTCTTGGGTTCTAGAGTGGAACAGTTGCAAATGCCGTAATCACACGCGTTGGGGAGTTGTAGGAAGTTGTTGTTTTGTTTTGATTTCGTGAAATGTAAACAAACAAATAGATGGGATGTTTCCGAGGGTTCGGAACTGCGACACATGAAATATTTAAAGTGCTCGAGACTATTATTATGTGTATTAAGAGAAATTACAGCTTAACATCTGCTCTAGCAAATCAATAATTGTGCACAATGCCAACATTAATCCTGGACAATGGATCATATGAGATTAAAGTGGGCTATGCTACTGACGACCTGAGTCAAGTTAGACAGGTGACTAACGCTATAATCAAAACAAAAGACAAAAGACTGTTAATATCGAATCAATTGAAGACGATCAGTGACATCTCAGGTGTTCAATTCAAAAGGCCAATTGAAAAAGGACATTTAACAAGTTGGGAAACAGAGAAAATGATTTGGGATTATGCCTTTACGTCAACAGATGTGGGACTTGATGTTGATACTACCGAATCAGATTTAATATTGACAGAAACACCATTCACATTACCCAACTTATCCATCAGCACTGATCAGATCATTTTTGAAGAGTTTGGATTTCAATCACTTTATAAAGCTCCAACAGCTGCGTTTGTTCCTTGGAACTACCGAAAAAATGAAGAATTAATGGAACCTAAACTAAACAATGACATCTCCAACATACAAAACTTTGCTAACTTTCAATTGGTTATTGACTCTGGTTTCAATTGCACGTGGATAATACCCATAATCAAAGGTGTTGTCCATTGGAAAGCTGTGAGGAAACTGGCAATTGGAGGCAGATTTATTACAGGGGTGTTGAGAGAACAAATCTCATTCAGACATTATAATGTGACAGATGAGACCTTACTGGTTCATAATATAAAAGAACAAGCTTGCTTTGTGAGTATGGACTATAGTGAATCGCTAAAAAAAATCAAAGCTAGCTCCAAAGAAGATGAGTTGATAGAATACGTTTTACCAGACTATAACACTACGACTAAAGGATATGTCTTAACGCCTGAATTAAGACAGAAGTACAAACCGCAGGAACAACAGATTTTAAAACTTTACGATGAGAGATTCAGTGCTCCTGAAACGATGTTTCACCCAGAGATCGTTGATATCGTGACAAAGCCGGGAATAATTGAAACCATTGTTGATTCAATCTATGCTTTGCCTGATCTGCTGAGACCTCTCGTCGTCTCCAATATAGTGGTTATTGGTGGAAACTTCAACCTTCAGAACTTTGAGAAAAGGTTATTGAATGAACTGAAGATTGTCCTCCCTGTTGAATGGGACGTCAGAATTGGTAAACCCGAAAATCCAACATTATATGGATGGGAATGCGCTCAAAAATTCAGTCAAAACAAGGAATTATATGACAAAGTGAAAATAACAAGGAAAGAGTTCGAAGAGCATGGCTCAAACTGGTCTTATAAAAGATTTGGATACCAATTTTAAAGTTGTGTTTTCTTCTGATTCTTCAGGAAATGAATAATATGCCCAAATCTGCTTTTTTTTGTAAAAATCATGAGGCATCTTTACAATGGCTCCTTCAAATTAAAAATCAGCCCCATACAGTCGGTGTTTCAAAACACCCTAGGTCAGCAATATGCATAGACGGAAACATTTCTTAAAATTCTATAAACTTAAACGCAGTGTTGCAAGACACACGTGGAGGTAGAAAAACTTTCCCTTAAATTCCAAAAACGGTGACCAAACCACCAATGATCATGAAATTGACAAGAACAAAATTAGTCCAAATAAAAGTCGACTGTAAAAATGTACGGTTTTCAGACTCGCTTAACATGAAGAGACAGGTGCTCAACACAGCTAAGAACAAAGAAACCAGTAATGAAAAGACTAAAATGAAGATCACAAAGTCATTAATCAGGATATCTCCAATAGACAGCAGTGAGGTTGAAATACCAAGTGACACTGCAGTTAGGAATAATGAAAGCAACGATGTGGCTAGTGCCAAGAAGACAAAGAATTTATCATGGGCAACCTTTGAATTCTTCAAGTCATAAATAAAAGAAGATCCAGATGAGTTAGATATCATTGATTCTTGATCGGTGTGGAACCTTCCAGGGGCCTCAGAGATTCCATAAGAGTTGTAAGGAGTATCATTGGTCAATAATGGATCGAAGTCGGGAGGTCCGTTCTTACCAGAAGAACCATCGTTTCCTGTAAATGACTCAAACAGTTGAGGTAGTTTCTTACTCAAAAGCACATTGAGCCTAAAAGACCATTCGTAAAATCTATCAATTGTGGATTCAGAGAAGAACAAAAATTTTCCACTGGATGCATCGTCACTATCTTCTAAAGGGATGAAAAATCCATCTTCATTACCGTTGAAATCCGAACCATTATCAAACTCATTCCAATACCTAAACTGCTGGGATGACTCTCCAGATACTGATCCCCTGTTTGTGTTAGATTCATATTCGCTTTCTGAAAACTGTTTGAGTTTAGATTTTTTTACAGTTGGAACTTTTGGTGGTAACTTTCTGATATCTTTGTGTTCGAACAATTCAGACCAATGTGGAGTAAATGGCAATTTGCCAGACCTGTATAATGTATATGTCAACATTGTGAAGTTCAGATCAGCCACTTCGTAGACTAAGTGAGATTTTATTAGACTCTTCAGCGAATCTGGGAAAGTGTCCACGTTCTGTGAAGAAGAATTGTGTCGAATGATTAAGTATGCATATGGGAACTCTTCTGAGTCAGATTCGTTCTTTGCGGTCCAAGTCGGATCTTTGAGGTCAGAGTATGAAGATTTAATATTGGAAAGCAATGTGACCCAAGTTTTAAATTCTTGTTTTTGATTGGCTAAAGCGTTGGAAAATCTTGATTTTGACAAACTTGTCTTAACAAGGGGTTTAAAATGTTTTTTGAAGATGTATTCAATTGAGACTTTTTCCAATGAGTCCAAAGTATCAAAGAATTCAAGATGAGACTTTTTGAAATCATCATAACTTTCAGAGTTCAAACAGGAATTTAACAAATCCTCTAACATTTCTTTGTAATGTAACAAAATGTTTGTATTTTTTCTGAGTCCACCAACAGCACTTATCAATAACGACCTGAAATCGCCCTTATCATTAGTTAACAGAATAGTAGGGTCTGTATTAGTCTTGATGGATGTATAATTTGTTGGGTCATCAAAACTGATCTGAGTTAAAGTAGAGTCTGTGATTAAACCATCACTCTTGTTCAAATAAATTGAATTAGACTTGTAGAATTCATTGTTTTCCCCTTCATCTTCCGGTATGTTAGTTTCATCTTCTTCGGAAAGTGTTCCAAGTTTATTTTTCTGTTTTGCGATGATTTCTCTGATTGATAAAGCTGAGGTCTTTCGGGCCAATTTCAGGTACTGCTTTTGGTTGTTCACAGATTGGTCAACAAGGTAAAAGTTCTGCAACAAAAACATTTTTAGTTCGTTTAGGTTATCATAATGAACAAAAAACTTTAGTGTCTGAGTCGAATTATGAAGACTTTCAAAGTCAAAGGATTCATCTTGGTTCAAATAATCAACTGGATTATTAAGAGACGACCTTCTTTTAGAATTTTTGGAAGGGGAAGCAAGAGGAGATGTCAGACCGGCTAAAGCACTTTTTTTTTCTCTGACCAAGTCATAAATTAATGCAATTTCCAAATACAACCCACTCAAATCCACGTGGATGAATGAATTGTAACTTTTAATGACATATTTGTTGATCTGTGTGTTCAACTCACCGCCATCTTTCGAGTATTTCGTATATTTTTTCAGCAGTTTCCTCAATGCAGTCTTTTGAATCATCAAGAACCGAGATAATTTCTGTAAATCTGAAGTCAGTTTATATATCTCCGTATCAAAGTTGTAATCCTGGTTTTGATTGACCGAGTCAATTATTGATTCTAAATGCACAGTTCTTCTCTTGATCTCACCAACTTTCGAGTCAACAAACAGGTTCACCATGTTGATCTGCTCCACCAGGGAGTCGTGCAAATCATCGTAGAGTATCTGCCTCTGTTCAGGATTCTTTATCGTAGTGACAAGCTTTATCTTGCGCTTTATCTCATTGTAATCCAAGTTGTAGTTCCTCCACTCAGGAACCGAGTGTCGTTTGAGCTGGGAGCCGAACTTCATGGGTTGTGGGTGGAGATAGTTCGGTCTGATCTGCAAGTAGGTATAACGGCCAGTTTATATAACGAATCAGGTCTAAATAATAAGTGAAAGTTTAGTGATTGACTATTGAACAATCTTGCAGCATCGAAGCAGCTGGTGTGGCCTTACCGTTTAGACCCCGGACTTTGAATTATCGCCGAGCTGATTAGGCTGCTAAGCTTTTAAGGCTGTAAGAGATGAGAGGTAGAGAGTGCGTGTGTGTGTTTTCAATCACCACACTGGGCTATTCTCAAGAGTTAACACTGGCTGTAGTCTTCGGGAATCTAGTCCCCAGCACGCTCCACTGTAACCTCGGACTGGTATTTACAGGTCTCGTGCACGCACTTTATGAATTTATTTTAGAACACGTGCGAGAGTGCACATCTTTAAACAATGAGTCAAATCTAAACAACAAATCAACGGCCACATACACTGCTAGGGTCAGTTTGCCGACAGCATTTATATCCCCATGTGCCCCGGTCATAATACGAGCCAAAGACACTCGTGTGACCGTTGATCAGCACGTCTTCGGTGTACTTGCTCGACGCTTCTTCCTCATCTGTCTCCTGGTGCTGATACCGATCTATCAGACTCTTCTCTACATCACTTACTGGTCCCTTGTTGGGATTTCGATTGGCCAAGGGTGCGTTTGCCAAATGAGGCTTTCTTTTCATTGGGTTTTGCACGTCCACTTTCTTGTCGTCCCACGCGTTCCTCGTTTCTAACTGGTCAAGGTTCGACGCATCGCCCGTGCGTTTCCTCACAAACAAATTATCCTCATTATAATAACCAGTGCTTTCATCTCGGATCATTCTAGACTTAGGATCGTATGTTATCTCCTCGTTCTTGAAATCTTTCAAATAGATTGCTTTGTCTTCCCTCAACCTCACTGTTTTTTCATCTTCTTTCTTTCTCACGCCATCTTTCTTGTATTCATCCCATAACCCTAGTTCTTTTAACTCAATTTCCTCATCTGTATCGAAATCACGGCCATTCTCCTGTTTAACTTCGCCATCCTGTTTTTCCTTTTCTTTCCAACTCGTTAAGTACTTGTTGTAATCATTCACATCGTACCCAAACCAACGATCTCTTCGACCATCGTAGTCAATATTCTCTGTTCTATACCCTTTTTTTTCAGGAAAATTTGATTCTTCCTCTTTATCATGCTTTATCTTAGGTCTCTCCAAACAGTCTTTGATGTTATGACTTCCACCACAATTAGGACACATCCCTTTTTGATATTTCGCTTTCTTAAGTTTGCGATCATCCTTGTCCACAATAAACTCGTCGTTTATTCCCTGCCCAATCTTTGGTTCTGAATTAAGCACGCCTGATCCTTCTCCATTTCTATGATGTGACAAATAATCATCCTTAGATTCCTCTGTTTCATTGTCATCTTGAAGAAATACCGGTACTTCCTTGATATACTTGGGAATATATTCATTCACTGTCTTCTTTGACATGTTTGATAATAACAGCCGGCCCTCTTCGCTGTCAATCAATCAGGCTTAGTATTGCTTTAGTAACTGTCTTTTCTTGATTTTTCATAATATTACCTTCACATCGTGGCCGTACCATGCTCATCGCTACAAAAAAAATCTTCCAACCTATATGGAAAAAAAATCAAAATCAAAAGGCCTAACTACAACGAAATTTCCATAACTTCAAAACAAAAATGGTCTCTGCATCTCAAAGTCTCCAGTCGTCCACTTTCGTCAAACAGCTTGCTGCTAACGGTATGTAAAACACCAATACTCCTTATTGTCAGGATCTTCACTAACACATTACACAAGACCTACCTACCAGAAAGAAAGCCATCAAATCTCTTAAAGCATTCATTTCCTCTCGTAAAGACTTTCCTTTGTTCGAATATGAAAAACTTTGGAAGGGTCTTTTCTACGCAATGTGGTTCAGTGACAAACCAAGACCACAACAATATCTTGCTCGTGAATTAGGTGAGTTATTTCTTGATATTCCAGCTGCTGAATATGAAAAATTCGTTTTAGCATTTTGGTTGATTATTACTCGTGAATGGGCAGGAATCGATCATCATAGATTGGATAAATTCCTCATGCTTGTTAGACGTGCTCTATTTCATCAGATCAAGAGATTGAAAATCGAGGAATATGATGCTGTTGTTTTGAAGATGTTTTTGAAAGATTTAGCAATTTGTCCGTTGTCTGGAGATTTGAAAATTCCACATGGTATCCCATTTCATTTGATTGATATCTACTGTGATGAGTTAGAGAGGGTCATGTTTGAAGGTCTGGACGAAGAAGATGAAGATATTGAGAAACAAAGAAAAGAGATAATACAAAACACGCCATTAACACAATTGTTTGAATCTTTTAATAGACTAAGTACTGAATCTAAATACAAACCAATAAGGGAAAAGATCACAAATGATTTCTTTGAAGATGGAAGACTACAAGAATGGAATATCAGTCTAGGGACCAAAAAGGCCAAGGTCTCAAAGGTTGAATCAGATTCTGAAAGTGACAGCGAACCTGAAAATGACGAATCAGATAATGATGAAGATCAATTCGAAGAAGCTCAGGAACAACAGGAAGAAGGAAGTGAAGAAAGCGAGAATGAATGGACTGGCTTTGAATAATTTGATTCGATCATCATACAAATGAAATAAGTGTAATGTAAAACAGCTAGAAATGAAAAAGCTTTTATGTAGATAGCAAGTCTTGTTAAATGACATCTCGCATAGCAAATGGAGTACTCATTGTCGTCTATACTGACCAGGTCCGTTTGGAGGTCTAGGTGGATATCCTTGTGGAGGGTATCCTTGTGGAGGGTATCCCTGTGGTGAGTATCCTTGTGGAGGATATCCCTGTGGTGGGTACTGTGGACCATAACCAGCGTTATCATAACCAGGAGGAGGACGGAATGGTTTTGGAGGATACCCTCGTGCCTCTGAAGGACCATGTTGGAGACCAGGACCAGGGTCCGGACCATATGGTGGATAATACTGTGGCCCATCTGGTGAATAGCCTTGTGGTGGGCCGTAAGAATAGTTCAAAGGTGGTGGACTACCTGGATAATCCCTCTGCGGGGGAAAATGAGGCTTCTGTGGCCCTCCGTTTTCGTATCCGTCCCCTTGATATTGTGGTCTGTTTGGACCCATGTCCTGTTGACCGTAACCTCGTGGCAGAGGATAAGCTCCTTGACTAGGTGGTCTGCTCTGACCAGGTGGTGGTCCATATTGGTATTGATGTTGTAGGTGTGGTGGTCGTGCTGGTGGTTGATGATGTCCTTGTGGAGGTGCTGGACCTGGTCTTCTTTGTAGTAGACCCGCTGTACGACGAGGATCTTGCTTTGGATATCTCGCGTGTGAACTTGATGGGGCCTTTTGACTTCCGCTGTACGGATCTTTTGGCTTACCTGAAGGTGATGGAATATAAGGATTAGGTGTATCCGACATTGAAGATTGATATCCAGGAGGGCTATCATTGGAAGCATTTGAGATACTACGACGTTGAGACCCTGACCCAGGTGATCTTTGAAAATGTTGAACATTTGGCGGTTGTCTCCCTCTCTGGGCAGATAATGGTGCTGAAGTATCAGGCGTAAGAGGTGGAGGATAAGCTGATTTTAAATGATTCTTAGCTAGATTTGGTGGGACTTTAGGTTTTTGCTTTGAGGCTTCAGTATTAGCTGGAGCTGAGGGTGGAATTTTTCCTCTGGAACTTTCCAAAAGAGCATCAATTTCAGCCTGTTTCAACTTTTTCTTCTGTTTTGAGCTTATCTTCTTAGCTTCAGAATCATCAGCATTTGGTGTCTTTGAAGAATGTGATGGTGGAGCTATAGGCGGTTTCTTTGATGGCGGTGGTGGTGGTGGTGGTGGTGGTGGGAGCGGTGGTACCTGTGGTCTGGATTTTGGATTAGCTTCACGAGACTTCTGTATTGGTGGAGCAGCCGGTGGAGCAATAATAGGAAGACCTTTGTGAGCTGGAAATTTGGGGGCTGATGCCTTCATAGCATTTGGTGGAACAACAATAGGTGGTTTTTCAATAGCCTTGTCAATTTTTGATTCAAGTTCAGTGTCTTTCAACTGGAATGGACTTTTAGAAACATAAGCAAATCGGGTGATATATTTGATAGTTTTGTTGTTTTGTTTGGCAGATAAATTGATTTTCTCAATCATAACTCTGAACAAAATAGCAGCTAAGATGGTTTTAAATTCAACGTAACCATTTCCCAGTGATTTAGAAGTACTCTCTTGAACATCAAACGTAATTTTTGAAATCAAATCTAGGGATTTGGAAATACTCTTAGCAATTGATTTGCCCACATATATGGCAGTGTGTCTGTGGCTGATCTGTTTAGTTCCCTTTTTGCTCGCAACATCACCATCTCCCATAACTGTATCGCTCTCCTCTTTCTCTTTTTCTTCCTGACTTACGTTGTTTTCCACACCGATTATCTTCTCAGTGACAGAAGATTCATTTGAAGTATCTTCTGAAGTTTCACTGATCTCGTTTTCTTCCTCTTTGTCGTCTTTCTTCTTTGTTGTATTTGAAAATTCGTTAACCCATTCTTTAATAGTTTCCTCAGTGACAGTTGGTTCCAATCCAAAAAGATAGACTGCTCTAGTAGGAAATTCGGAGATCTTCAAAAGTTTAACCATCTTCTTTTGAGGAACCTGAGGTCTTGCTCTCGCCTTTTTGAAATTAGCAGGCCCTGCTGATGGAATAAATCCATTGACATTAGACAAATCTTCTTTAGGACCAAATTCCCTTCCTAATTGACTACCTAATCTGCCTCCCCTACTAGAACCACGGCCTCTTGCTGAAGCGTTACATCTAGAAGAGCCTCTACCGCCTTTGCCTGAGAAATCACCCCGCCCTCCTCTGGACGACCCACCTCTGCCTCTGGAAGATGCTCCTCTGAAAGCAGCTCTCGAAGACGATCCTCCTCTAGCACCACCTCTGGAAGACCCTCTTGTTGCAAAACTGGAACCTCTAGCTTCAGGTGCGGTGTCCTGTCTCTTAGCAGGTGGAAACCCAGGCGAGTAGTCGTCGGGCATTGTTCTCTTTCTTGACAAACCTGGTGCCAGAGATGGTGCTGCTGGCGGTGGATTCGGCTGGCCCTGTGCCAGTCCGCCAAACACTCTTCTGGTCTTCAATGGCAAGAAGTTAGTCCCTGTGATGGTCATCGTTTGGCCCGTATCAGTGGTGATGGTCTTCTTTGGAGTGGCCTCTTTCTGGTTTGGGAGCCCTCTGGACGAGCCGCAGCCTCTTCCACGAGAGGGTACTCCTTGCACGCTTCTGCTACTGCGCACTCCGGAGGCGCCTCTGAAGCTGCTGCCTCGTTGCATGGCAGATTGCGTTGATTGGAAAGTGGGGAAGCCTAGGTGGAAATTTTGATCGTTTCAACGAAATAAAAAATAAAACATCAGCGGGCCAATTAAAGTGGGCTGTGAAGGACGGGTATGGCACCGTTCTTCTTGCACTATCCCAGTGCGCATATGGACTTCTCTAGACACCCGTTAATAGAAGCCCTTATATTAGAGACGAATAAGGGGATAGATGGTTGGACGCTCTGTCTTCGTCTAAAACAATCACCCATACACCACAAAGAAACACGTCGCCCGTAAAAAAGTGAACGAATTTCCACTTTATGAAATGAATGAGCACAAAGAAACAAACTGCAAACAAAATGGCTGCTGATGGTTTAGAAAAGATTACTGAAGTTCCAGTCGAGTTCTTCAACGACGGTTTTTCATTCGTCCAAAAATGTACCAAACCAGACAAGAAAGGTATGATTTTGTCCACTAAGCTCGTTATCTCTATTTTTTGTTACTAACTTCTGTTACAGAATACATTAAGATCATTAGAGCTGTTGGTGTCGGTTTCATCATGATGGGTGTCGTTGGCTATGCCATCAAGCTCATTCACATCCCAATCCGTTACTTGATCGTTTAAATCTCCTTGATGGATGTTTTTTAGTAGATAAGAGGTTGTGTTGAAAAGAAGGTGCTGTTGTTCTGGGTGTGTTTTCTTTGAGTGAAGAAATGAAGTGTTATAGTGAGCTAGCTGCGGATGACCTTATGTCACCGGGATTGTCAAGTGAGGAAATTGCAAGCCTATCACACTCATTCTTATGTGGCTTCTGAATGACATGACTGACACCTTTGAACTATTTCCATTTTTTACGCAAGTGTACATTAATAATAAAAAAAGTTTGTTTAAAACCAGAGGTTTGCTCCCAAGAGACTTGGCCATGTAGAACGTATAATCAATTTAAATAACTCCCAGCCTTTGTGGTTGTATCATGTTGAACTGTCACTTATTAACTAATTCCTCCTATATAATTCTCGCATAAAGAAAAAAAACTCGATTATCACAGTCATTAAAGACAGGCAAACACCATCCGACCTCCCATGAGCTTCACCTCACTGCTGAGTCAGATCAAGCACAAGACCCCCGTTTCGTCTGGTGCCAAGGTTCAGCAAGAAAAGCAACAGAGCCCGACCACTTACCCTGGAGGAACAACTGAGTCACAATCCAAGGGACAACAAAGACCACCACAATACTCCTCTCCTAGACCAAACTTCAAAGTGGACCCAGCAGTACAGCGACTCAAAGAGTTGAGAAGACGAGAGAGGGAAGCAAAGGAGGCAAAAGAGGCTGACCAGAAGAAACAATCACAGACTACCAGAAAGTCTAACACTAGGTCCAAATCGATAACATCAAGAAACAAAGTTTCTAAATCTACCGCACAACATGCATCATCACTCCATTCAAAGCCAACACAGCCACCACCTGTGGTGAAGAGACTTTCATTTGCAGAATTAATGGCCCAAGGTCAACAAAAGGCAAAGGCAATAACAAATAAAGAATCCTCACCAGTAGAAACACCAGAGGCTAGATCAATCAGTCCAAGACCACAAGGGTACAGATCTAAATCAAAACCATCATTAACACCATCAAAATCAACAGCTGCAACAACAACCGACAGGCTACACAATACTAACGTTAATACCTCAAATCCAGGCGCATCAACTAATTCAAGAGGACCACGTTCCAAATATATGACAAGAGCCAAAGAACCACCAGCTCCAAAACCACTTGCTCAACCTTCAGCAAAACTCAAAGCTAAGATTGAAGCTCGTAAGAAGGAAGGATCTGTTAAGAGACAGCGTGTTTCCAGATCAGCATATGACGATGATGAATATGATTCATCTGATGATGGATTCGTTGTTGATGAGGCAGACGATGTTGATATGGATGATGGTGAATATGATAGGGATGAGATCTGGAAAATGTTTAATAAGGGCAAATCAAGATATGAAACTAATGAATACGATTATGACTCTTCTGATATGGAGGCTCGTGGAGAGGATATTTTTGAGGAGGAAGAATATTCATCTAAAAATGCAAGATTGGAAGAAAAAAAAGAGGCAGAAAGAGAGCGTAAAAGAATTGAGGAGAAGAAAAGACGATTGAGGAAGAAGTGATGAGTTTCACTTGTTTATTTATCATCTATTAATAACAAATTCGTCATTGCATGAATAAGCCGTGGTTGAGTAGTCTTTAGGTCCTTTCGTTTCTACAGATTTTGATATAACATTATTCGTTAAATTATTCAGAATCGTATTCCAAATCAAAATCTTCATTATAGTCTTCATCTTCATCATTAACCAGTGATTCATCTTCCTCCTTCAACTGTCTTTTGATTTGTTCATCCATTTCTTTATCAAATGAGGATTGTTTTCGTGCCTGAGGTTTGGCATTCAAGTTTCTTGAAGGGATGATAGTTTCTTCATCACTTGAAATCTGAATGACTTCTTTATCTTGAGGCGATTTCAAAACAAACGGTTGCGGTACTTTAGCATTAGCATCTAAATGTGGTTTTTCATGCGTTTCAAGAAACTTAGTCTCACTATTTGAAACATGTTTATCTTGAATCTCATTGCTTTCCGCACTCTCCAGTTCTTTTTCAGAGACAGCTGTATTATCAACTTCATTTTCGGACACATCATTACTATCACTGTCATTTTCATCATCACCTTGTGCTTCTTCAAGCTGATCCATGAATGCTTCAAACTCTTCCAAATCTTCAACGACGACGGGATGAGGTGAACTCGTTGATGATTCTGCCACTTGCTCTCTTGAGTCATAAAACTTTTCTTCCTGTTCATTATCATCTTTATACTTAATTAATACATCACCATCATCTAAATCTTCATCGGCGTAACTATCTTTTATCAATCCAGCGCCACCATATTCAGTATCAAAACCTGCGTCTTCCGCAAAAAATCCCCCTTCACCAGATTCTGCTTCCGGTTCAGAGAATACACCATCTCCATACTCGTCTTGTAGTTCAGGAACAAATCCCCCCGCACTACTGTCAACAATAAAACCACCATCACCCAACCCAAACCCACCGGCACTGACCTCATCACTATCTTCACTCCCACTCTGATCGTTTCTAAGATAATCTTCATACTCATTATTTATCTTCTCAAACTCCTCCTCAGATTCTCCTTCATCAGATACACCGTCATCTACTTTACCATGGGACTTGTTCAACCTCTGTTTGATTCTCAATTTTGTTAACATTAACTCCCATCCTTTCAATGCCCTAATCTCAAATAACATCTGTTGTTTCTCTCTTTCTTCAATTGCTAATTCTTTTTCAATAACTTCAACTGAGTCAGCCAATGAATCAGCAACAATGATCCCTTCTACCTTGGGTGTCGCTTTTCTTCTCTCAAACTTGAAGCCAACAACAGCTTTAGCGTAATCAATGCCTAGTTTCTTCGCAGCTAACTCTGCAAATTCACTCTTTATATGTGTAGAACCTTTAGGAATCATAGAATTAACATAGATGTCGATGTTTCCATACGCATTTTTGGTGATTAAACCATCTTCTGTGACAGGGGGAGGTACGTATAAATCAGTTTGATATTCAGCGTATAATCTCTCTTCTGTTTCTTCATCCTCATCTGTTCTCCACATTAACTGATTAGCTGTTTTTTGTTTTGAGCGTAATGCACGTTCACCAGGTTTTAAAACACGACCTCGTTGGTACCAACCTCTGGGAGTTCTCAGTATTTGAACATCGCTTCTTTTGTACACTTTCAACGCTTCATTTTTACCTTTTATACGTATCATTCCCACAACTTCTTGATCAGGTTTCAAAATCTCATTAGAACGAAGATGTGTTTCAAGAACATAATTGGGATGATTTTTAAAATCTTGAATATTATTAGGCATTCCTTCTCTTTCTTGTTTTTGACTGAAAAATTTCTCCTCATAATCATCAATTTTATTATGTGGACGTCTTGACAATGCATTTATAACTCTGTTATACCATTCTTCCTCTTTGGGGTCTTTAGTGATTCTCTTCTTTCTCGTACGAGCAAAATATTTCTCAGCATAACGTTTGGTTATATCTCTTACTCCAGACTGTCTATCATATCCAATAACATACGTCAGTGTGTTATATTTGTTGTTCAATGGTGGTTCTAGTTTGCTCTTATATTTCACCACTTCCATGGTTTGAAACATAACAGGATCAATAGTGATCCACGACTTAGCTGAAGAGTCCCAAACTTCAGCCCAAAACACTGGATATTTTTGTTCTATTTCTCCCAATGTTGCACGATCGTTTGATTGCTTGTTTTTACCCTTTCTCAAAGATATAAGTTTGTCTTTCACTGATGATACTTTCTGTGTTTCTTTAGATTTTTCCATTATTGGCTTTTCAATGATCTTATTATTTGTAAAGTCGGGAGGTTGTAAAGAAAAGCATAATCTTGCAGGAACATCAATACTTCTCAACAGAGAGACAAACCCTTGTGCCGAGATATCCCTGTTTCCACGACCTTTCACTAGACATTTCCTAAACCTTTGAAAATCAGTTGGTGAACGACTCATATCTGCCCAATCATACCATTCATGCTTGTAAATGCCTTTGTTGGAAGTAACTTTATAATAATTGATCCATATACCCATGAGTTTCTTCAGCCCGTCAAGCAGTCTTCTTGATCTATGTGCAGGCAAACTAACTGATTTTGGTGGGTGCACCAAATCGTATATCTGAGTAGTTACCAGTTTCCTGAGGTGTTGATGTATCGACTCATTATTACACCATCTATTCTTTATCACTCCGTGGATCATCATACAGATGATATAATTTCTATGAAAGTCTTTACGCTCTCTTTTCTCTTCTTTATCAACTATATTTGGATTTGCGCCTTTCTTCTTTTTCTTGCTCTTGGATGCTTCTGCTTCTTCGTCATATGCGATAACGACATCGCCAACCTGATTTGAAGCTCGAGTTTGGACATTTTCTAAATCAATTTCCTCAAATATATCATTATCATCATCATCTTCTTCATCATCATCATCATCATCGTCTTGGTCCTCTTCTTTCATATCATCCAATGAGAGATGACTACTAATATGTCCCGAATAATCAACCTCCTTGAACTGAACCCCAGCACTTTCAGGTTCTGGTGTATGCTGTATATCAACAGTAATATTCTTCGCCCTCTTTCTTTCTGGCTCCATGAAGTCTGATGACTCGCCCATTGATGCAGGTAAGGAACTGTCCTGACTCGTTTCGTCCTTCTGGATCTCATCGACTCTAACACCGATCTGTGCATCACTACGTCTTTTTCGACGTTTGAGAGGCTTATTCTGGGTGGATGACGAGTCACTGTCACGGATCGCATCCCGCATCAGGCCCCGATACTCGTTGGGTAACGGCATCTAGTCAATCTAGCTAATTTCGAACTACTAGACCGCTAATTTTTTGCTAATTTTTTCGCCTTCATTCTTGTTGACACAATTATATTCTCTCTTCAATTTTCGCGGGTACTTCCCATTCAGACCCCACTATTAGAACATCAACAAACAATCAGAAAGTTCTGAGGACCCAATTTAAATCGCTGTGCTCGCAGGAAAACCTCGGAACACTAGCGACAAAGAGACAAGTTCACCGGAAATGAACCTGCCGAACGGTCTCTTTCAACCCTTCGCCATGCTCGCCAGGACACCACTAATAAGGCGAAACCTCATCACGATAGAAAAGAGCATGGACGGGCCAAAAAGGAGAAGTTTGCATCTAAATCATCTAAACGCACGGCAAATGGAAAATTTGAGAGCAGAAGGGATCCCATACGTGGACTACTCGCTGCTTCAACGTGAGAAGTCCATATTGATAAGAGTGGATCGTCAAAATAGAAATTGGGGGAGTAAGACGAAACAACTAATAACTCTACCCAATTTCTACTGGAATTTGACTATGGCCTACTCTGAGGGTAGGGTTATACTGCTAAGAGATAGAAGAGTGAAGTATTGCTCGAATAGTGAGGATGCCTTAGAAGTGAATTTTGTACAATTATTAAATGACCTCCACACTCAATTCTATGACGAAGTCCCACACAATCGAAATGAAGTATTAGCACCAAGCAATAACCAAGGAACTATCAAGATCCATCGTCGTGACTACAAGAAGATACGAGAACAAGCTACAAAACTTATAGGTCTATACTCAACAGGCTCCCAAGATTCAGGTATCGATCCAAATCATCACATGAATGTTGAACGAATTCAAGAAACTTTAACGTCATTGATTCATCATACACCGTACAATTTTGAAGATATTTTGAGATGGCTTAATTGCATAACAGCACCTAATGTGACTGATGCCTGTTTTACAATTTACGGCGTATATTCAATTCCTCAGTTCCTGTTGAGAGATGTCATTGGAAGAGTTCCTAAATCTAGATATGAAGTTCGTCTGATGCTCGAAATATATGAACTTTTCAAAAAATCCAATGATGCAGAGGGTTCTCTTGCTGATAAGGGAAATTTCTCATCTGATTATATTAAGAGCATGGTTCATTACATAAAATTGTTCGATGTTGAGAACCTTGTGGGTTTTCTAAAATTGGTTATTGATAGGGAAGAGTTGAGTGAATTGGATCTCAATCATCTGATTGCATTGATCTCAGATACTTCACTCAATTCATTTGATATTGAGGATGAGAGTAACAGAGGATACCTTACCCATGTCATCAATTCTCAAAAATTTGTCTATGAGTCAATGCTAGATTCTAAGAATTTAATTGAATTGAATGCTGTGGGTAAACTATCAATTGCATTAACGATACTGTCACTGTCAAAGTCCAGGTCTTTGCAAATCTTTGAGTCTATTGACCGACAGGATCTCACCACCAAGGAAGAGTTGGAACTTTACAACATTCTTGATCTTCAACTTGATGATTCTAGAGGTTCCATGATCAACAAGATTGATAGCATGATTAAATCAAAGGTAATCACTGAAAAATTATGGCATACCTTCATCACTAAAATCAAATCTTCTGAAACTTCATTTGACAATTCAGTGCTTAAACCTTCTAGGGTTTCAAAACTTTTGGAACGATATTCGCATCTACCATTCATGTCTAAATCTCAAAGCTCATTGCATATACATCTGCGTTCAGTAGACGCCATCATCAACACATTTAATGGAATCACCAATTACTTCGACAACAGATCTATTGCCATACTCTTAACGAAACTATACTCCACTAAGACCAAATCACCACGCAGGAGATCATATTCTTCATTCTTTACATCCAGTGTTTCGTATGCGAGATACATATTTAGCAATTTGGCATCTCCATCACAGCTGATCATTGGGAAAATGTTACTTGGAGAATCCAGATTAGATCCAAATGGCGCATATGATAGATATCACGAATATCTCAAAGAAGAATCAGGAATGGTTCCTAATGAAAACTACTTGGAATCATTAATAATTCCTGCATTACTCAACAGTGAATTAGAATGGCTAGATGAGAATGGTAGTGAGTGGTACGCTTCGCAAATTGCAGTCCATGAGTTTAGGAAACATGTCATCTTACCATATCATACTCGAGAATACACCACTGAATCACCCAATCCATCAAATGAACCTACACCATCGATAGCATTGTCTTCTGAAATCCCATCGGTCTCGCCACTATCAAGACCCAGTAATACAGTTTGGCGTTATTACATATTAATCCTTGCAAGATCAGGCTATACTCCTGAACTAGCGGAGATTCTTCCACATTGGGAAGAAACAGAATTCATTCCAAACAGGAAAACGCTAGCAATATTGCTCGCTGCACTACCATATAGAAACGGTGAGATGATTCGTAAACATGCGGTGGAAAACCTTGCAAATGTCAAGAGAAATGAAATGAGAAAACAAATAAGTACTGGTAAAAGTGATGGTGATGGAATGATCAGCCAATTGGGACTTTTGGGTAAGTACAGTTGGCCAGGAGATAAAGAGATTCAGTTCTGGAGGGAATTTATGGCTGAGAAAGCTCTAGATTTGAAAAAAATTATGGTGCATTAGTGAACGTATTGCTATTTATTTATTGATGATATCAATTGTCACTTATTTATATTTTATTTATTTATTAACATTAATTATTTATTACCATATATTTATATTCTTGTTTGGATGAACTGCATTGATCTCTATGTGGTATATGTGCAAATATATTATTGACTTGCATTTTACTGAGTTTATTTTAGATCCCAACAAGTATTTACTGCATGATCCGTAGTGAACTTTCTTCAGGTTCGTGGACGGGGACTTATTGGCGACGAGCTGACATGCAAAGAGTTAGAGGTCCAATAGATGGTATCAAACGGGTCATGGATGCTCCTCTGAGTAGCATCAAGCCTTCGGATCCATAACGCGTCTTGGGGCCCTTGGATCTTTTGTAATCATCAGGTTCATTTATCAAACGGCCAAATAATCACTAGCAACCAGCAGCTCCAGGGACATTTCCGTGGGGATTTCAAATTCAGGCACGTCAACTGCGTCTTTGTATTTCAAATTATAGTACAAATATTCAACGACTTTTGTCAGTAATGTTCCATTAATCTCACCCAATGTTATGACATTGTCACTGCTCTCTTTGAAATTTGAGTTAAGGATGTTCTTCAAGGTGATGGAGACTTCTGCGGCCTCTTTGGAGACGACGAAGCGGAAATTGTCTGATGATACTAGGGTCACGTATGAGCTCATTGTGCCAGATTGGTTGTGTTTTCACAGAATTGTTTATGGATGAAAAATGAAATCGGTGTGCGATTTATTCATGCTCTAATAAACTTGTGAAAACAAACAACTTAAATATCTCCAAACCGTCCTCTACAACCTATTATTGATCCGTACTGTGTACACGTGGGCCGCGGTACAATGTACATTAAGTAGTAAATACTGTATACAAATAACTAAAAACAAAACTATCCTCAAATCCAACGCCAAAAAGCAAGAAATTCATATCCTATAAAACCTCACTTCTTTACACTCTTCAAACCCAAACGCTGAAGGGCAATAAGGACATTTCAACCTTCCTGCATTTCCATAAAATCTTGTGTTTCCACCACTACTGTTCTTGCCACTCAATCTCTCCAAACTCTCTCTAGCAACGATATGACCACAAGGCAACCCATACGCTTCATTTCCTGGCAATCCAGTCTCTTCTTTCGACACAGGACATATGAAAACGGCATGAAATTTTAAGAATGCAGGAAGTTTGACTTCAAATGGCAGTTCGTTATGAGTTGTCCAATTCAAATTCTTCTGTCGTTGTAATTCTGTGTATTTCTGAGCAGTAGGTAATGCGATATTGGCAGCCAATAAAAGTGTCTCCAATGTTGAAGTTGTTGAGAACCCAAGACGGTTTGAGAATTGTTGTGCAAACAACTTGGAAAGTTGGTGCGTGTCTAATGGTGCGCCAACAAGGGTTGATACTGAGGAGTCAGAGATTGTTTTAGGGAAAAGGATGAATGACATGAGTTTGGATATCACCGGGAGTGTTGCAGGCGTTACAAATGAAGGGAATGTAGCCTTTGCATATTTCAAAGCTTTGACTGTGTCTGTCTTGAGTAATTGATGGAATCTTAGTTGATGTAGTTGGAACAATAACTCTGAATTATCAAGAAAGTTATTCTCACACCAGTCAATTGCCGGCTGGAGCTTTCCTTCCAGGATTTCATTCTCAATTGAATTCATCATATTGAACTGTGCAAGCAGTTGGAAGTCAACATCACCTGAGAACACTTCAATATTGCCATTTCTAATGAGGTGAAGTTTGATAAGGTTGTCAACGATTGTTTTGGAGGAGTCTGAAGTTTCTAACGGGTAAAGATAAGCCTCTTCGAGTGACCAGTCATCTAGTGGTGCCAGTGACTTACCAAACCGAGCTAATGCGGAGTTCTTGCTCTTCAATGTGGATTGAGTGGTTGTCTTCCAAGACTTGTAAAAGGTGGAGATATCAACCTCATCGTCAGTCTCTAGAGCAGATTCCAAGGAAGCCAGAAGCAAAGAGGTGGCGTCCAGTCTGGTCTTAGTCGAGGAGTCCTGCTCGAGCACCCCAAGTGCATTTTCCAGGGCAAGTAGCTGGCTCATTTCTGTGGTTTTCTACTGTATAAGGGAGAGATAGATTGTCATTATATCGTTTATTATGTAAAACCCTGCTAAAGTAAGAAGGGCTACTTCCTGGCCCTTCCTCCCAGACACCGGTCTAGGTGGACGGCGAACCGGTTACCGGCTATCCGTCTGCTGCAGTTTCCACACACGAAGTAGCGCGCACTATCTGCGACTTTCTCCTGGCCAAACACGTCACGGCCTGGAACGCCCTGGACCCAGTTCTGTCTGCTCAAGACCTCGACACTGGGCGTGGGCTGGCGGGAGCCTTGGGCACTCGACTGGGCAGAAACGCTGTTTGTGGTCGCCAGTGGGAGCGCCAGAGATGGTGCCGGAGTTTCTGCTGGGGAAGGTGTGGGTTGAAGCTGGAGAGGACCATACTGTTGTCTAGCGATGAGCTCAGCCAATAGAGTTTCAACTAGGAGCTCATGGGTGGTGGCCTGGACGAGCTCTGCATAGACCTGCTGCGAGATCGAATAAAGCGTCTCGGGCATTGTATAAATATTGTGTGTGTGTGTGTTTCGTGTGCTGAGTGGGCCCGCTATATAAAGGGTTGATTCGTTTTTCGTATAAAATCAGCTTTTTGATCTGATATAGTTTCAGTTGTTACTACACACCGAAACTCACAATTTATAAAACAGGCCGAGTTGGCTAAAAATGATTTCCCGCAGTGCTCTACCTCAATTGATTGGAATTTGCCATTTGGTATCTACAAGTCACTCTCTGGTGAATATCAATATTAATTAGTCTTAATGGGTACTTCAAACACCTCTTAGACATCAGTCTTCCTCTCATTTTCATGTATGCTAACAATTTCAGTATGTGTATTTTCTTGTCCCACAACTTGAGAATTATGGTTCTCCGTGACTTCTTGATCCTGATCCTGATCTTCATCTTCATCCTTATCCTGATCATCCTCATCTAATTTTCCTTCTTTCTTCAACCTTCTTCCCATTCTTAACCACCAAATAAAATGCGATGTAAATATACCCAATTCTAAAGCCATGCAGACACTATAAAGCACGATCCCCATTATATCCATATTACCCACCACAACGCTCAGCATTGATAAGAATGCACCCATGAAGTCCACAAATAAGAACAGCAAATTTATCCCAACAACTCGTCCTTGTCTTTTACCCAACTCAAAATATGGAGGAATCAATCCCACTGCAAGCAATATTGAGGCGAGAATACCAAAAATTAGCGTAGGCCATTCCGTACCTTCGTCATACAATCTCCGTAGCCATATTATAAACCCAACATCCATCCCAACTGCAACACTAACGAATAAGGCAGCAATAGGAGCTATTTTCTTGATGGGCATTGCAACAGGTGGATAATACAATGTCTGGATCCATGTCAATGTGCAGAAACAGAAGAACAAACATGGCTGCACTTGCACTGCAATGTTTGCCCTTGTGGAGATGAAGTAGATTGCAAAGGGAATCCCACATGCAGCCCATAAGAACATCATCAGTGGGGGAAGCCCTGTGCAGTTCTTGAAGCGATAGTTTTGAACAATCTGGGGCAGCAACTGGATGCACCAGCAGACCGTGCCCATTGTCCCCAGCACGGTGGCAGCTTTCTCAGAAATCATAAGAATGTTAGCTCTCTAGAACCCATAAAGTCGCAATACCTGAATCACTACTACTGATTTGCTTAAGTACTCTCTTGATTATTATTAATTTTATTTTTCATACTTAGCTCTTGGCTCTTCTTAGCTTCTACGAGATAGGAAACTCCAGCCACTACAACTGCACTTGCTTCAGCAACTCCTCCAGATACAAATCCTTCTCTTCCAGATGCGCCAGAGCTCCCACAAGCCCCTCCAGGTACGCACGGTTAGTTCCACTGGGGCCAACGCTCTTTCTGATGACGGCCGCAGTGTCCTCCACACTCTCTGGACCAACGAAACTCTCATTCTCTAGGGTCCCAATGTACACTTTACACTCCAGCAAAGTGCGTCCTTGAGAGTCCACTGGGAGAGACTGGATCCTTGCACGGGCCTCCACCGGAAGGCTCTCCTCTTCAGGGCTTCCCCGAGACACCACAAAGTCCACTGTGTGCAAAGTGTACCCATCCTGCTCTCTTTCGTCTAGATACTCTCGAACTTGAGCAGCATGCTCCCCCGCGATGTAATAAACACAGCTCTGCACTACCAGATTATCTGGTGAAGTTATCTTCCCACCGTCTATCTCACCGTATTTCTTCACATCTTCTAGGATCTCCGGGTTCTGCAGCACGTCCTTGTATGGGATCAGAGTGACAACCCTTCCTTTATTGGTGGGCGTACCTCTATGATCTGACGAACTTTGCCAGAATCGGCGCGCAAAGCCAGTAATATGGCCTGGGATAGGCTCTGAGGCGTGAGGTGGTGGTTTGAACAGCAGTGAGCCGTATCCCAGGATCCATAGAGGTTCGTTTGTGTCTATTGTCATTGTTGGTAAAGAATACTTGTATTGAACATTTTTTGATTTTGGGCCACACTTTATGAAAAATTCAGATGGGAACTACGATTTTGGTAAAACAATGTTTTGTTTATTATTTTAGAGATTTAGCTAATATACAAACCAACAGTTACAGAAAACAGACCATAACACCATTCAATAGGATTAATAATTGGTCAAGATGGCCAAACAATAAAAAAAAGATCATATCAAATCAAAAAAGAAATCTCCCTAGTAAAAAAACAACAAAGACACTGAGTTGAGGATCAAACTTCAAAGCAACCCAAAAGAATGAAGTGAACCGATCCCAATTTGTTCAAAAAAGAAAAAAGCAAAAAATATAACGTGAATGCGGTGTGTGTCAGTATATCAACAAAAAGATCCACCCCCATAATAAATAATTAATGATTAAAACCAATAAACATGCAATAACAACCAACGCAATGCATAAAAATGAAAAGAAAACATCATTTTTTTCTCTATAACGACGTCTTCTTTTCTGATCTTCTTCGTTTTTTAACCAGTTCCAAAAAAAGTTTTTCTTGATTAAAAAACGGTCAACAATTTCGATAACGCCCTTTATAAAGCAGTGTTATCCAAGAAGAAATAATTACCAGAAGCTTTTTGTTCTTTGTCCATTTGAGAATCAAATTTGTTGATTCTTGGTCTGAAAGAATTTGGATCTCTTCTGAAAGTGACATTCAAGTTCTTCAAGAATTTGTTACAACCAGTCAATAATGATTCTGGTTCTCTAGCATATGCTTCTTTAGATGGTTGACCTTCAAAAACAATAACTTTATCAGCTAAATAAGTGGCCATGATGAAATCGTGTTCAACAATGAATGCAGTCTTTTTAGCATGAAGAATAAATCTTCTAATGACTTTAGAACAGATGATACGCTGTTCAGAATCCAAATAAGCAGATGGTTCATCAATCAAATAAATGTCAGCTGGGGTACCTAATGCCAAAGTGATGGCAACTCTTTGCAATTCACCACCGGATAAGTTTTGAACTTCTTGATCAATAACGTCATCGATTCTTAAAGGTTTGCAAACATCCGTTTGAAATTGTGGATTCAAGAATTGTGCTTTGATTCTTTTGAAGAACAATTGTCTAACTGTACCTGGGAATTTTGGTGCAATTTTTTGTGGTTTCATACTGATGTTTAATTTAGGAACTTCAAGGTCATTATCAGCTGGAATAGCACCTGCTAATAATTTACAGAATGTGGTTTTACCTGTACCATTTTCACCCATCATCACTAAGATTTCAGAATCTGAAAATTCACCTTGAGTGACATGTAATTTGAAATCACCTTGAGTTCTTGACATTGTTGGATAAGTGTAATATCTTGACGCATCTAGTTTCAAAACATCGGTAGCATCGTTCAACCTGAATTGAATAGATTCATTTCTAAATCTCAAGTTTTCAGAAACAATATGACCTTCTAAGAACATATTGATACCTTCTCTGACTGAAGCTGGTAAAGTGACAACACCATAAACTGAAGGAACACCGTATAAGATACAAACAAAATCAGACAAATAATCTAAAACAGACAAATCGTGCTCGACACAAATAACGTATGAATCGGTATGTAATAAAGATCTGATAATCAAAGCAGCATTCAAACGTTGTTTAATATCCAAATATGAAGAAGGTTCATCGAACATATAAACTTGAGCCTCTTGAACACAAGTCATACCTAATGCGAATCTTTGTAATTCACCACCAGACAATGCTTCAATATCTCTTTTTAGCAATCCGTTTAATTCTAAAACGTCACAGATTTCCTTGATGGCATCTTTTCTTTCTAATCTTTGTTTCAATAGTTGTCCAACTTTCTTTTCTGGTCCTTTGATAGCCCTAGCAATGTTATCAACGTATTGTGGTTTAATAATTGCCTTGATATCATCTTCTAAAACTTTAGTCAAATAATTTTGTAATTCAGAACCTCTGAAATGTTTTAAAATCTCTGACCAATCAGGTGGATCATCATATCTACCTAAATTTGGTTTTTGTTTACCAGCTAAAATCTTTAATGCTGTTGATTTACCAATACCATTGGTACCAACTAACCCTAAAACTTGACCTGGTCTAGGAGTAGGTAATCTATGCAATTTGAAAGAATTGGCAGAATATCTATGAGTAGTATCTTTTTCCAGGTTTGTTGGTAAGTTGATGATAGTAATGGCACCAAATGGACATCTTTTAACACAAATACCACAACCAATACATAAATTCTCGGAAATGAAAGCAATCTTGTTGGTTGGTGCAACTTCAATACAAAGTTTACCAGTCTTCACAACAGGACACGCTTTTTTACACTCTTGACGACACTTTTTTGGTTTACACTTGTCATCGGAGACAATTGCAATACGGGTGTTGGAACCGCCTTCACCTTTATCTTTGGCCATCTTGGAGTCTTTTCTGAAGTCAGATGTCGTTGATAAGAATTCTTAACCTTTTTGTATTTTTTTTCACTTTTTTTTTTCTGGTCTCAACAAACAAAAAAAAAAAATACACGGTGCTCAGAACCGGCGATGAGGGTCACCCGGACTCTCTTGACAAATTCCTGGGCTGTGATTGGCCAATGGGAATTTGATCATAATAAGCTAACCCATATGTATAAAAGTGTTTCACCATCATACTAATATCCATAAATCTACCTAGTGATCTCACTATCTCCTCTCCCCATTCAAGTCCAGTATAAATGTTTCTGGTCACCTGACCTGAATCTGGTAAGGCCACGGTTTTCTTCAAAGACTTTTTTTTTTGCGTCTTTTTTCACCGCGAAGAGGAAGAAAATTTTTTGAAAAAAAAAATTTTGAATTCCATATAAAACTCCAAATAATAAAACAACAACCACTTTTTGTCGTTATTCATCTGCTTTTTGCCCCTGTTTTAAACTAATTTAGTCCTTGATTGAGTACTCTCGTTCACGAACACACTTTTAAAACATCAAAAACGCAAATATCAGTCTTATTATTGAAAAAAACCATAAAAAACCCACATCAAAAAAACCACAAAACTAATAAAAAAACTATCAATCATGTCTGTTGAAGGTGTTGAACAACAATTGGAAAACTTGAGTATCAAGGAAGAAGCTCCAGCTCAAGTTCCAGCTGCTTCTGAAGCTGAATCAACCGAAGAATCCACCTCTTCCAAACCAGCTGAAGCCACCCCAGACGCTTCTTTATACGTTGGTGAATTAGCACCAGGTGTCACTGAAGCTGTCTTATTCGAAACCTTCTCTACCATTGGTGAGTTGGTCTCTGTCCATGTCTGTCGTGATGTTATCACCAAGGCTTCTTTAGGTTACGCCTATGTCAACTTCCAAAACTACAAAGATGCTGAAAAAGCTTTGGAAGAATTGAACTACACTCCAGTTTTGAACCAACCAATCAGAATTATGTGGTCTCAACGTAACCCAGCTTTGAGAAAATCTCAAAAGGGTAACATTTACATCAAGAACTTGGATCCAGCTATTGATAACAAATCATTACATGACACCTTCTCTGTCTTCGGTAAAATTTTATCATCTAAAGTTGTCTTGGATGAAAATGGACAATCTAAAGGTTTCGGTTTCGTTCACTATGAAGACCCAGAAAGTGCCGCTGCTGCTATTGAAAACATCAACGGTATGTTGTTAAATGGTCGTGAAGTTTACGTTGGTCCATCAATCTCAAAACAAGACAGAGCTTCCAAATTCGGTAAAATCTTGAACTCTTTCACCAACGTTTACGTTAAGAACATTGACCAAGAAGTCACTTCTGAAGACTTGACCGAATTGTTCAAACCATTCGGTACCATCACTTCTTTGAAATTAGAAACTGATGCTGAAGGTAAATCTAAAGGTTTCGCTTTCGTTAACTACGAAGATCACGAATCTGCTGTCAAAGCAATTGAAGCCTTGAACGATTCTGAATTGAAATCAAAGAAATTATACGTTGGAAGAGCTCAAACTAAAGCTGAAAGACTTGAACAATTGAAATCTCAACACGAATCTGCCAGATTAGAAAACTTGATGAAATCTCAAGGTGTTAACTTATACATCAAAAACTTGAACGAAGTTGTTGATGATGCTAAGTTAAGAGAAGAATTCCAATCTTTTGGTACTATCTCTTCTGTTAAAGTCATGCGTGATGAAAACGGAAAGTCTAAAGGTTTCGGTTTCGTTTCTTTCTCAACTCCAGAAGAAGCTAACAAAGCTATTGCTGACATGAACGGTACAATGGTCTTTGACAAGCCATTATACGTTGCTTTAGCTCAATCAAAAGAAGCCAGAAGATCACTCTTACAAATGCAAATCTTCAACAGAAACCAAACTTTGCAACAACAACAGCAACAACAACAAGTTTTGGCTCCAGGTCAATTCATCAACCCAATGTACTTTAACGGTCAACAACCAGGTTTCCCAGTTGGTGGTAGAGGTGCCCCAATTCCAAACCCTCAATTCATGATGCAAGGTGTTCCAAGACCAATCCAAGGTCAAGGTCAATGGCAAGGAAGACCAATTCCAAGCGGTCAACCAGTCTACGGTATGCAACCATTCCAAGATTTCCAAGGTAGAAACCAACGTGGTTACTACAACAACAGAGGTCCAAACAGACAAAGAAACAACCGTGAAGAATTCCCACAAGGTCAAGGTATCAACATTGCTCAGTTAGCTGCTGATTTACAAAACTTCCCAGAAGAAGAACAAACTAAAATCTTAGGTGATCAATTGTACGGTAAAGTCGTTGCTACTGGTCCATCAGTTGAACCTGAATTTGCTTCCAAAATCACTGGTATGTTGTTAGACTTACCAACTAATGAAATCTTAGATGCTTTAGCCAACCCAGAAATCTTCCAACAACACTTCAACGGTGCTTTACAAACTTACCAAGAAGCTAAAAATTCAGAATCTACTGAAACTGAAACTCAAGCTTAAGTAGTTTGAATTTTTCGTGTTTGTTGAACAATTGGAAAGAGTGGTGAAAAACATTGAATTAAAGAGAAAAAAAATAAAATTTATTGATAAGAAAAAATTGGGCGTTGTATTGCATGGTTTGTGTTTGATCCAGTCTTCTTGGATCATTATAGATTGTATCATGTGAGTTGTGTTGTTTTGTACATAAATTGTTGAATCTTGTTATCGTTAAGGAAACTTGTTCAATGAAGTTATAATTAAAATGAAAAAAAAAATTAAAAAAAAAATTAAAAGTTAAGGTTGAATCAAGATTTTTAGCGCATAAAAGATCAAGTGATGTCGAAAATCAATCAATAGCTTTGGTTCTCATTTGTTGTTTTTTTTGTCTATGTATATGTGTGAATTTTTTGGTTTATCTTTGCTTTTTTTGGGTAAATCGGTTTTATTGTTGTTCTTTTTTCCTTTCTTTTGTTATGAGAAATTTCTATTGTTATAAAATCCGGTCCTGTAGCACACACACATGATTCGTTTTCTACTCTTTTTTGAAACCCGCAAGCGACGGCACATATTTTCATTAATAAATAAAGTATTCTTAGTTGTGATTTTGTGAGTTTGTGCTTGACACATTCTTTTCAACTAGTTGGTTCCTGAATGATCTGTTCCACCTCCTGTTTATCAAAACCTGGAGCTGACTTCTTGCTCTCATCTCGCTGCTCTGCTTTGTTTTGTAGTCTGAGTTTAGAGTCTTCCTTTAACTCTATAGGTTGCATCTCTCGAAATGTGACTTTGAACTTCTTCTTGTTGCCATCCTTGTCATAGGGAGACTCGGCAGGTTCGAATTTGACGAGCTGCAAATCGCTCGTCATCTTGTAGGTGACATATGATCCCACAAGCAGTCCTGTCAGAGCGATTAGCGTTTTAGCCGTTGACGAAATGCTCCCTGCCATCTCGTTAGTTTGTTTTGATGATGAAAGTGTGGGGGATATGGGGAAAATGGAGGAATGGAGAGTTTCGTCGTGATATTTTTCAATTTTGTTCACCATTTTATTACACCACCGTTTGGAAATAACGTCCAATATCTTTGTCAGGAGGTCAATTGAGTGCCTCCAGTTCAATATTGTCTACAAAGAGTTAAGTTTAATAATGAGTGATTTCAAATATGCGTCCAGAAGATCCACAGTGTACTCCACTAAAGGAATGGTTTCCTCCACCCAGCCACTGGCAAATGCTGCTGGGATCAAGATCCTTGAGAAAGGGGGAAACGCCATTGATGCTGCTGTTGCTGTTGCAGCTGCTCTAGGTGTTACTGAGACTGCCTCCACTGATTTAGGTGGTGATGCATTTGTGATTTTCTACGATAATAAGGAGAAGAAAGTATCTGGTTTGAATGGGACAGGTAGATCTGCTAAGAAATCAAACCTTGAGTTCATTCAATCTCAAAAGGAAGATATCATTCACAACAGATTGAGTGTCCACTCTGTCCATGCTGTGAATGTCCCTGGTGGGGTTGCGGCTTGGTATGATTCTGTTGAGAAATGGGGATCTGGGAATGTCACATTCGCAGAGATCTTACAGCCTGCAATTGAGTTAGCTGACGATGGGTATGCGATTTCTGAAATCAGTGCACTTTTATATCAACAATCAGTTCGTTTGTTGAAAAGAGTCAATGAAAAGAAATCAGAAGAGTTTAAAAAGAAAGAATTATCATTGTTTTTGCCAAATGAGGACTATGGCGCTCCCACCACTGGTCAATTCATGAAGAACCCTTACACGGCTTCTACCTTGAAAAAAATTGCCAAATTCGGTAAGAAAGGATTTTATGAAGGAGAAATTGCACAATCCATTGTCGATGAAGTTCAATCCCGTGGTGGACTTTTAGAACTATCTGATTTAGAATCTCACACCTCAACTTTTGTCGAGCCTATTTCTTTGGAGTTCTTGGGTAAGAAGCTATGGGAAATCCCACCTAATGGATCGGGTATTATCGCACTTCTTGCATTGGGGCTGATCAGATCTTTAGCAGAATCTAAGAAGATTGATTTAGACACGTTAGAGCACAACTCTGTTGAACATTTACATTTGGTCATTGAGGCTTTGAAATTATCTTTTAAAGATTCTGAGGAGTACGTTAGTGACCATGAGCATTTGCTCAAGACCTACGGCATTGACGCAAGTGAATCGATCTTGAAACTGTTATCTTCAAAGGCCTACTTTGACAAGAGGGCAGAATCATTCAGCACTGAAAAGGCATTAGATAACAAAGATTTGCAGATTGGTGAACTTCCAAATGAATCATTCAAGTCTGATACTGTTTACTTCACTGTCACAGATAAGGATGGAAATGCAGCAAGCTTCATCAATTCCGTTTTCCATAGTTTTGGCAGTGGGATCTTAGTTCCAGAAAGAGGGTTCTTCTTACAGAACAGAGGCGCAAACTTTAGTTTGAAGGCAGAAAGCAAGAACGTTTTCGAGGGTGGTAAAAGATCTTACCATACAATCATTCCTGGTCTTATCACATCTCCATTAGATGACGGGAAAGAAGAATTATATGCAAGTTATGGTATTCAAGGTGGTTTCAATCAACCTCAAGCACATGTTCAAGTCTTTTTGAATTTACTCCTTTTTGGCTTCGATCCACAACAAGCATTAGACGCACCAAGAATTACCCTAACCCCACATGATGAGTTAGGGCACACAGATGAAGGACACGGTTCTAACGGTCCTGTTAGTAGATCAGTCACTGTTGTGAATCTTGAAGAAGGTATTGATGATATAGTTGTCGAAGGATTGAAAAAATTAGGACATGAAGTTAAAATTGTTACAGGTTACGGGAAAACCTTGTTTGGTAGAGGTCAAATTATCAGAAAAGAATCTCCTGATCCTTTGATTTATTCTGCTGGTTCAGATCCAAGAGGTGATGGTGCTTCAGTACCTCAGATTTGAAAGCTATACTATGGAAATTTACAGAAAAGTCCATGATTTCATATTCTTTCTCTTGCTCAAATTCCAATGTAGTTACTGGTAACAATTTCGATTTTAAAAACAAATATCCGCATCCAAGAGGGGTTGGCCTTGGTCCTCGATAGACCCATAAAAAAATAACTCGAAAAAAGAAAAAAAACAAAACAGAACTCCTCATGGGGGGCTCGAACCCCCGACATTTCGGTTCCTTAGATAAGCTTTAAAAGCCGAACGCTCTACCAACTGAGCTAACAAGGACGAGTTCTGAAAGATTAAACTGACGTTTTAATAAATTATCGCAGATTTTATATAGAAAAAAATTTTGCTCAATCCTGGCCCCAAAATCTTCATTATGATAATTAAAATAGTACACTCTATTTTCTAAAATTGTCTTATAAGTCCATCAAAGAACTGGAACCTGTTTTGCACTGATTTGATGGAAATTGGAGAGCTAAAGTATTGATTTTCGTTTAGAAATATATCACTTTTATGTTTACGCAAATAATTAAACAGTGCCGATATTTTGGAATTACAGAAACCTAAATTTATAATAGAATCAGTGATTCTAATCTCAAGTCAACTACAGTATAAATATCTCATTCAGGGCCTATTTTATCGTTGTTATCAAAAGAAATGATCTGGCCACATTTTTGGTACGCACACGCGTTTTGAAGGAAAAAAATTTACACAAGCGATGAGCTCTATCTAGGAGACTTGAACAAAATTCCATCACTCATCACCCATATCATGCCATCCAAAAACTCCATTAACAAACCAAAGCAAGGCATCAACCAAGCTAGAAAGAGAGCCTCAGTTGCCAAGAAGAGATCCGCTAGAGCCAGAAATGGTTTGCTTGCACCACCAAGAAGTTCTGCATCATCAACTTCAGGTCTACCTAAATCTACTTCTGTCGCGCTTTACAATGGTGAAACATCATCTGCTAAATTAACTACTCAAACATTATCCAACAAGAGACTAAATAAGATCGAAAGAAATAAAAGATATATCAAGCAAAGAAAGGATTTGGAAGATAAAATTTTGATTGATGCTACTGCTCAAGTTGAGGAAAGTATGGACATTGACCAAGATGAGAAAATCTCTTCAAAGAAAGTTAAGAAGCAAAGTAAGATTGATGGTGTCAAACAAGCTTTGTTGTCTGTTTTGGAAGATGCTGCATCAGGTGCTTTTGTTGTTCAATCCAATGGTGAAGGTACTACTTTAGGTTCTCAATCATTCTTTTAAACGTCAGCATATTGATGTCCGTTTCACGGGTCTTTACAATGTATATTAGAGTTTTGGTTCTCATCTATTTTTTCAAATCTGTTCTTCTTGTCACCTCATCAATTTATGATTTACTGGTTTGCACTATCTTCGTCAGCATTTATAGTTTTAGACTATGATGTGTCTATTGTATATTAATAAATGGTATTCATGTGTGAACTTCTCATTTGGTTGTAAGTAGTCCTTTTTCTCTCAAGCTTTCCTCGACGTTTCCTCTCAAGAACTTAATGATTTCAGCAGGTTCTGGAGCAGTAAACACAGAAGTACCAGCGACAATGACATTGGCACCGGCTTTGGCAGCATGTGGGATTGTTTCTTTTCCTAAACCACCATCCACTTGAATGTCTAAGTTTGGAAACCTCTCTCTCAAAGTCTCAACTTTTGGCATCATATCAATCATGAATTTTTGACCACCGAAACCTGGTTCAACTGTCATCACTAAAGCCATGTCTAAATATGGCGCCAATTCAAAAAGAACATCAACAGGGGTACCTGGTTTGATGGCACAAGCTGCTCTAATGTTGTGTGATTTGATCAATTTGACCAAAGCTAAAGGATCTTTGGTTGCTTCATAATGGAAAGTGAACTGATCAGCACCAACTTTAGCAAATTCTTCGACCCATTTTTCAGGTTCTGCAATCATCATGTGGCAGTCAAAGAAAGCTTTTGGTTTGGAAACACCGTCACCTCTTGGAATGGCTTTTCTTAAACTGTCAACGATTGGAACGCCTAGGGTGATGTTCGGAACGAAATGACCATCCATAACATCAATGTGAAGCCAATCTGCACCAGCATTAAGGACTTTATGGCACTCACATCCCAAGTTTGAAAAGTCAGAGGCGAGGATTGAAGGGGCAATGATTGATTGAACCATTATTTGTACTTATCAAAAGTGATATTGAGCAGTTTTTATGAGTTTATGTCAAATTTTCAAATTTAGAAATCATCGGGTTCCTGTGAATCGGGAAAAAAAACAATAATATTCGAAACAGATAAAATGATGTCACGAACAGATTAAGAGAATGATTGACTTTTGAGTGGATATGTTATGATAGTTCTCTTGTCTTTTCTTGAGAATTTTGGCCCATTGGATTTCTGTTTGGACGAATTTACTTGATTTGCCTAATAGTCTATCAGAAACATCGGGAAACAGTCCTACAATCAACAAATCATCATAAAGCACATGTTAATAATTATTATACAAAGGCAACTGATAATCGACATTCAAGGATTGATTGGAATAAAGTTCCCAACAATGCAACTTGGAATGTTATATCTGTCTCTTCTGATGGTGAAACTAAAACAACATGTTTTACGTCTTCTACCATCTCTAGTTCTCAAATTACAACTGGTCAAGACAGCTTTCTGACCTTTATCGAATGCAATAGCACCATACTTCTCCCAAAAATTAACTGCACTTTCCTCACTCATTAGTTCGTAGACGGCCAATTTACCATCCCTCAAATCATCTGCACTTACTTCCACCAATGATGCAAATTCTTTGTTTCCACGGTATATCTCCCCAGTACGTCTCCATAAACAAGCTGGGATTGCCATCGATGTGAACACTCTATCATAATCTAGCAGCATTCTTTCAAAGTTCTCTTCAACCAAGATCAAGTCCACATCTTTTAAAGTTCTTGCAATCGCTCTGAATGCTGGTCTAAATATTGATAGAGGTTTTAAAATTCTTTGCTTTGATTGTTGATTCATGTAGTTGTCCATGTATACCTGTAGTCTAGCGTAACCTTTTGCATAATTGTAAGGATGAAGTAAACCTGCTTCAAGTTTAGCATTGATGACTTGTTTGAGCCTCTCTTCAGGAGAAATTTCTGTTGATGGATCAGCTGCAGTTAAAAAGAATTTATCTCTTGCTGAGTCCGATATCGTTGGTTGGGGCGCTCTGTTTTGATTTTGATGGGTGATATCGGTATTAGATACGGATGAGGCATTAAGCAGATTTGTGGTCTGGTGTGGTTGGTGATTTTGGAACTGCTGTAGATTGGCATAAGAGATATTTGGCGATGCAAGTCCTGAAAAATTGGCCAGAGATAAATTTGTTAGGGAATGTGATGCGCTATTATGACTGAGGTTTGGTACTGCATTTGTTGCAGTATTGGAGTTTGTGATATTATTTGTTCCTGGGATGTTGATATTGTCAAGATTGTCTGCTCCTGTTATCAATTCTGGGTCATCTAAAACTGACAAAAACTCATTCAGCGAGCTGAACTCGGATCCAGCATGTTCGGAAAAGAAGAATGGTTGCTGGTTAAAATTCAGAAATGGATCAGTTAAGTTTCTATTTAGTTGATTGTTCAGGCTAGTGCTTGAACCCAAAGCAGATGTAGATTTTGAGGGTTGTTGTTGATGCTGTTGATGCTGTTGATGGTTATGTTGAGTAGGGTCAGAATAACCTTGCAAATGAGAGGGAACGCTCTCCACCTGTAATGGGTCAGGAATATTGGTTTGAGTTCCTGTTTCCGTAGTATTCGAATTAGGGACGATCTTGATTGGTTCTATGTTAGATGTAACAGATTTGCTCTCCAATTTGATCTTCTGTCTCTGACTAACTGGCTCGTCATGGCACAGATGGCCAATACCCCTTTTAACACAACGACCACAAGGACGTGCATCGTCACAAATCATGTGAGATCTACGACAGTAGACACACGCGATCACCACCTTCTTCCTTTTCTTCTTCTCTTTCCCCTTCACTTCATCACTGTTGCTGCTCGAAGTTTCTGCGACGGCAGTCAGTGTTTCCTCAGCTCTCTCCTTTTCTCGCTGCTGCTGTGCCTCCGACATGACCTCTTTCTTGTTCCTTGATCGAACCTCCTGTGATCTGACTTCTTTATTAATTGTCTCTCTTGACCAAAAATTTTGTTGTGGAGTAAAGAGCATTTCCGGGGACGCCGGGGCCGGTAGTCGGAATTCCAGTGGGATCCCGTGAATCTCCGAGACTAGCTTTTTGGTTTGAAGCGATGGCCTTTTGAGTTTTTCTTTTTTAATGGAAATTAGTGTAACGTTAAATGAATCGAGATAATTGTTGCATTCTTTTTAGACCAGACTAAATTATGCTGGGCCTCAGAACGTCCTTGATCAAAGCGTCTTTTTTCAGACCTACTGCCAGATTAGTTCCATCTCTCTCTCACACATCATACAAATCCACCAGCACGGTATTTTCAGTCATCAAACAATTTTCCACAGCTTCATTATTGAGACAAGAAGCTTCACAGAATAAAAAATATGATACATCCCAGCTGGAAAAGTTGACTCGTGAAGAGATAGCAGAGCTAAGAAACTTGCATTATGCCAAAACTAGAAAATACAATGACCGTACAACAGTTAACTATGCTTTGAGTATCGGTATTTTATTCTTAGGTCTTTCATATGCTGCTGTTGTTCTTTATAGAACTTTGTGTTCTAGAACAGGTTTTGGTGGTAGACCAGTCACTGACAAGACAAAATTTACAAACGATAAGTTGGTGCCTGTCGACATGGATAAGAGACTGCGTATATCGTTCACTTCTGAAGTTTCTGATATTTTACCATGGAAATTCGTTCCTCAACAAAGAGAAGTTCATGTCCTACCAGGTGAAACTGCGCTTGCTTTTTACAAGGCAAGAAATAACTCAGATAAAGATATTGTTGGTATGGCTACTTATTCAATCACCCCTGGTGAAGCAAGCCCTTACTTCAACAAGATTCAATGTTTCTGTTTTGAAGAACAAAGGTTGAAAGCTGGAGAAGAAGTCGATATGCCAGTGTTTTTTTTCATTGATCCTGATTTTGCAAATGATCCAAGAATGAGAAATATTGAAGATATAGTGTTACATTACGCTTTCTTCAAAGCACATTATGAAAAGGATGGAAATTTGACTCCAGTAGAGGTCGGAAAAGATCTAGAATTGGTTCCAATGTCAGTTGAAGTTTTGTAAGAATACAAATAGATCGTTTATGAAATACTAGAGATTTAATGAGATTGAATGAACAATAATAAACAATGTTGTATATAGGGTAAATTGTTGTTTTCAATTGTTATGAAAGGTTTAATTTTCATATATGTATTGGATCAGTCATTGATCTGGAGTGTAATTCTTGGAGATTTTGGTGAACTTATGCCGCCATCACTATCCGCTTTTGTAGAAAGCTGCAGTTGCTCTAACAAGACCTTTTCCTTCTGTGTTGTTGGGGCATGGACTTCCACTGAGTATATTGGTAATGGTTCCTTGTATAAAGGGAACTCTTTTTGTAACGGGCCTTCCAGGTTATCGAACGACTTGTGTCTTGGTAAAAGAGCCTCTGATAAGTGTATTTTCAACGATGGGTGGTTTTCTTTGAGTAATTGTAGCGTCAAAGTAGCCGTTTCTTCGGACTGAAGAACAATAACCAGTCTAGATAATCCTAACAACTCGGACCAGTGTTCAATGCTCTCGCTGCCAAAATTTTGTTTAATTTCCTGTTTTATCGTCTTAGGAATACTGAGGCACTCTTCACGAGTTAGATCAGATATTATGATTGTGCTCTTTCTGGTCATATTTCCATGTGTTTCCAAATACTGAGGAAATTGTGTCAATTTTAATTTCATGCTTTTTTCCGGTTTTTATCCTCCAGACTCCAGAATCACAAACTCCGGAACACTGCCTTCTCTACTTCAAGTGAAATTGTGACGCCTTTATATCCGCACTTATAGAATGTCTTGTCGCCTGAGAGAAAAGGTGGAAATGTTCTGGAATTGTGAGAATTACGGTGATGTCTTGAAAGAAGCCGCAGTTCTCAAAAGAGGCTCAGCCATTACAACGAAAATGTGACATAGATGAAAAAACTACAATTGACTCTCTCTTATTAAGCCGTTACCAGAGTTATAAATGAGATTGTATTTATACAAATAGAATTAAAAGAAGCGAATTATCATGAAGTGAATCTATCATTTTGTGAAGTCGTAAAAAGGAATGGAGAAAGATGTGCAAGTTTCACATGACTTGATCATCACCGTCAACCAACAGTTGTAATGTTCCTTGATCTTCTAACTCCAACCAGATATTCAAGTTGGTGTACTGTTCCAAACATTCTTTCAATTGAGGTTCTGTATAACCTTTAGCAATTACTGTATCTTTGATTGCATCTAAGGATAATTCTGTTCTTCTAGTACCATCTCTCAAAGCCATACTTTGAATAATTTGGTAAATTCTGGTTGTTGGTGATTCATCCACTTTTCTAACGTCTTCTCTTGCGAATGAAGACCTTGCAGTTTCAATCAATCTTAAAGCTTCATCAACATCTTCTGTAAGAACAACGTTATCAAATCTTAATCTGGCTAATGCTTGAGCCATTCTTAAAATACCCAATAATGTTCTAGGGGTAGCTTGACCAAAAGATCTTTTTGGATCAGTCTTGATTCTGTTTTTAGAATCTTGTCTGATGTTAATGTACGAGTTGACAACGTAGTCTGCAACGTCTTGAGGAACGACGGGTCTGAAAGTTTTGGCTTTTGAAACATAGTTTCTAATCATAGTAGGATCTAGAGGTTCAAACTCCATGTCTGGATGTTTACTGTGCATATGAACATAAGCCACATGCTGAGCCAATCTTTCATCGTCGTCTTGGTTTGGATTATCCAAGATTAAGAATAAAATATCAAATCTAGATAACAAAGCTGCTGGAAGATTAATGTTTTCTAAAGGTGAGATATTTGTTTTAAATCTACCATATAAAGGATTTGCAGCGGCTAAGATTGAAGTTCTTGCGTTCAAAGTAGTGTTGATACCAGCTTTAGAAATGGAAATGGTTTGTTGTTCCATAACTTCATGAATGGCAGTTCTATCATTTTCATCCATTTTGTCGAACTCATCAATACAACAGATCCCATTATCAGCCAAGACTAAAGCACCGCCTTCTAGAACCATCTCATCAGTGACTGGATCCCTCATAACAGCTGCTGTTAAACCAACACCTGAAGAACCTCTACCAGTGGTGTAAACACCTCTTGGTGTGATCTTAGAGATGGCTTTCAATAGTTGAGATTTGGCAACACCGGGATCACCCATCAAACAAACATTAATATCACCTCTAATCTTCATGCCATCACCAATTTTCTTATCAACACCCCCAACTAATAACAACAATAGTGCCTTTTTGACATCATCGTGGCCAAAAATTTCCGGTGCAATGGATCTGGATAATCTGTTATAGATATCACCTTCTTCTCTTACTCTGTCCACTTCAGCATCAACTTCATCATCAAGGACACTAACATCGTATTTCTTCTTATGTTGTCTTACACATTGAGCTTCCAAGTAAGTCTCTGTCAATAAACCTGCTCTTAAAGCTCTGAAACCTGTATATGGGGATGGTAAAAAGATACCTGCGACATCAACAACATCACCTGGATCCATTGATCTGACTAGTTCTCCGCTGGCATGAATAGTTAAAGTTCTAGGAATATGACCAACAGGAACTTGGGTTGCCAATTCTTGTAATTTGATTTCTTGAAATGCAGAAAATTTAGAAGCCCTAGTAGATGCAAACAATTTACCTTTGGATTTATTATCTCTGCACTCTATTGATGTACACTCACTCAATGGGGTGAAAGTCTTTGATGTGACTTCTTGAAAAACTTCACTACCACATTGATCACAAGTGTAAGCGTTAACAACAATGGATGGTTTGACATCTGAGACTCTTGTAATCATACCTCTCACGGTTATTAATTGGCCCACAAAGGTACCTTTAACTTCTCTGACTGACAATGGCTTGAAAGATTGTTTACCATAAGCTTTAGTCAATGGTCTGAAATAAACATTGAAACGACGAGTCAATTTACTTGGGAATTCTTCTGGGCCCAAATCTTCGTCATCGATCACACGGTTTCCATCATCAGCAAATCCGTTAGCTTCATTCTCTTGTCTTCTTTCATTGGCAGAAATTTGATTCTTTTGTTGACGTTGGTGTAAAATCAAATCAATAACATTGTCTTGGTAGTTTATCTCTTTCGTAGGTTCCGGCATCACTTTGTCTGCTTCTTTAGCAAACAGCTCAAGGTAATGATGGGTGTTATCCAAAATATTTTGCACTAATGATCTCTTTCCATAGTTATCTGGGTTTTCGTTATTTCTTTCATATTCTGCAATATCATCCAGATCGATGAACAAAGAGGAAATTTCTCTATTGGCAATTCTTTGCAGAAGTCTGGCATACTTTGGGCCTTCACCGACCAGATCGCCATCGGCATCTTTAGCTTCAGGAGCCACTCTTGTATCGAATATTTTATCAGCATGGGACTCGATCTCATCTGTCTTAAAATTCTGAAGGAAATCGTGCACCGTTGAAGAGATGTCGGTGTAATTGACGTCAATCTTGATGACCGGAAGCGTGGACGCCGTTGACATTGCTGTATATGAATTTGTTGTTTGATTGAATCTGAAGTGGATACTTGAATTATTCTCAAAACACGAAGGAGAAGAGGACAAAAAAAAAAAAAATCTCTATATGTAAAGTTTTGTTATGCGTGTCTGGCGACTTTCCTAATCGGGAAAAGTAATTATATTTGTGATTGCCCAATCAAGCAGTCTTCCTAATGGAGTAATTATTATATCACGTGCTGGTATGCGCAACATAATCCGCTGATTGCAGCTGTGGAACGATTTGTACAGCAGCCAGGGTGAAGAGAATCC
>JAKTZZ010000029.1:73290-127512 GCA_030579035.1 Gotozyma siamensis
GGGGAGGGGGGGGGGGGAGGTGATGTTGGCGAGAAAGGTGAGAGTGTGAAGTTAGTGTTGGTCGGAAGTAGGTGTGGTGTTTGTTGTATCATTTTAGACATAACTTGCACTTTAACCAGAGGTTGTTTGATTGGCCCAATTCTTACCCTTATTGAGGCTGCTTTTATCTGACACCTCATGGTGAAGTCTGGAAAAGTATATAAAAAAGCAAAAATTCATTATCCTAAACTGCCAATTCGCACAATTGACCCCTGTAGCAATGACCCTCACCAGAAGAGACTCCTACTCGGGTGCTGCTGGCACTAGCACCGAAGAGTTGCCTCGTCCTAAGCACATCAGAAGACTTACCGGTATCGCTCCTGCAGAGATTAAGTCTATCGAATCTGTCATCCCTTTAGAAGCTAGAGAAACTTGGAAAAAGTTCACTGTTGAAAATTTCAAGACCAAAGACGACTTTGAAAAGTCTTTTGTCAGGCACGTGGAAACCACATTGGCAAGATCTTTGTACAATTGTGATGATTTGGCTGCATACCAGGCCACCTCTAATTCCGTTAGGGATAACTTGATCACTGATTGGAATAAGACCCAACAAAAGCAAACTACTAGAGACCAAAAAAGAGTTTATTATCTTTCTTTTGAGTTCTTGTTGGGTAGAGCTTTGGACAATGCATTGATAAACACTGACACTAAAGAAGTTGTCAAGGATTCTGTTGAACAATTGGGTTTTAAATTAGAAGATTTGTTAGAAACGGAAGCTGATGCCGGTTTAGGTAACGGTGGTTTGGGTAGATTGGCAGCTTGTTTTATTGACTCGCTGAGTACTGGTAAATACGCTGCTTGGGGTTACGGTATTCGTTATGAGTATGGTATTTTCAAACAGTTGATTGAAGATGGTTATCAAGTTGAGAGTCCAGATTATTGGTTAAAGTTTGGTAACCCATGGGAAATTGAACGTAAAGAAATTCAAATTCCAATTGATTTCTATGGTCACGTTGAACATTACACTGATGATCAAGGCATCAGAAAATCTAAATGGAATCCTGGTGAAAGAGTCTTGGCCATTGCTTACGATTTCCCTGTTCCTGGTTACAAGACTGATAATGTTAACAATTTAAGATTATGGTCTGCTCAACCAACTACTGAATTTGATTTTGCTAAATTCAACTCGGGTGATTATCAAAACTCTGTTCTTCAACAACAAAGAGCTGAATCCATCTCTGCTGTCTTATATCCAAATGATAACTTTGACGCTGGTAAAGAATTGAGATTAAAACAACAATTCTTCTGGGTTTCTGCATCTTTACATGATATTGTCAGAAGATTCAAGAAAACCAAAAGATCATGGAGTGAATTCTCTGACCAAATTGCAATTCAATTGAACGATACTCATCCTTCAATTGCTATTGTTGAACTTCAAAGAGTCTTGGTTGATTTAGAAGGCTTACCATGGGATGAAGCTTGGGAAATCGTTACTCATACTTTCGGTTACACTAATCACACCGTCATGCAAGAGGCATTGGAAAAATGGCCAGTTGAATTATTCCAAAGACTATTACCACGTCATTTGGAAATCATTTACGATATTAACATGTTCTTCTTACAAGACGTTGAGAAAAAATTCCCTGAAGAACGTGATCTTTTAGCAAGAGTTTCAATCATTGAAGAATCCAATCCAAAACAAATCCGAATGGCATACTTGGCCATCATTGGCTCTTACAAAGTTAATGGTGTCGCGGCTTTGCATTCTGAATTGATTAAAACTACTATCTTCAAAGACTTTGTTAAGATTTATGGTTCTTCAAAATTCACTAATGTCACCAATGGTATCACTCCAAGAAGATGGTTAAAACAAGCAAATCCAGGATTAGCCTCTTTAATCACCGAAAAACTAGGATCTGATGATTATTTGATTAACTTGAACAAATTGAAAGAGATCGAGAATTTTGTGGATGATGCAGACTTCAGATCAAGATGGGCAGAAATCAAACTTAACAACAAGAAAAGATTAATTGAATTGATCAAATCATTAACTGGTATTGAAATCACGAATCCAAATGTCTTGTTTGATATTCAAGTTAAGAGAATTCATGAATATAAACGTCAACAGTTGAACATTTTTGGTGTCATCCATAGATACTTACAAATCAAAAGGACACCAGCTTCAGAACGCGCTGAGAAATTTTTACCAAAAGTTTCCATTTTTGGTGGTAAATCTGCCCCTGGTTACTACACAGCTAAATTGATCATTAAACTGATCAATGCAGTTTCAGAAGTTGTGAACAGTGATCCAGATGTTGGCGATCTTTTGAAAGTTGTCTTCATCCCTGATTACAATGTTTCCAAGGCTGAAATCATCACTCCAGCCTCAGATTTATCTGAGCATATCTCAACTGCTGGTACTGAGGCTTCTGGTACATCTAACATGAAATTTGTTTTAAATGGTGGTTTGATCATTGGTACTGTTGATGGTGCTAACGTTGAATTATACAACGAACAACCAACTGAAGACAACATGTTCTTATTCGGTCATTTGGCTGAAAACGTCGAAGACATTAGACACAAACACAGGTTTGGTGGTTACGAAATACCAGAATCATTAAGCGAAGTATTCTCTGCTATTGAATCCGGTAAATTTGGTGAGGGTGATGAATATAGATCTTTGATCGATGCTGTCAAATATCATGGTGATCACTACTTGGTTGGTGATGATTTCGAAAGTTACTTGCAAGCTCACTCTTTGGTTGATGAGGCCTATAGAGATCAAGAGTCATGGATCAAGAAATCTATCACTTCAGTTGCTAATGTCGGTTTCTTTAGTTCTGATAGAGCGATCTCGGAATATGCCGAGTCTATTTGGAACATTGAGCCAATTGCTGACAACTAAAGCCGATAATAAACAAATTCTGCTGACTTTCATTTCTTTCAAATACCTCTTCCTGTCTTATGATATAAGTTAATATGATTAATACGAATACTAAATTGTGTTTGTAGTGATTTGTACGTATGTCCTTGATGTTTCGCGAATTTTATGATTGAGCTTTCAGAATTCTATGTGTCTTACACTAGCACTCTATTCTCTATTCCAGAATTCACTGACTGCTTAACTGTTATACTGTGGCACAGACTCATTTAACTATCACTTCAAGTCTTTCTACTCCCTTGCATCTATCGATAATTTAAAGGTGGGGTTATACGCTCGGTTTGTTGATTCAATAATAATCCCGTAACAATGCTGAAGCTGTATATTGTCACTCTACTTTCATGCCTTTATGGCTTAGTGCTCACGGCCCCAGTGGATATTGCTCCTGATGACAAGTACATTGTGAAGAACCTACCGGGACTAGACAATATACCCGAAGAAGAGAGACCACTGATGTATGCTGGGCACATCACGTTATATGAAAAGACGAATACCAATTATTTCTTTTGGAAGTTTGTGAAACAACGTTCAGAGTTCAATAGAACAATAATTTGGCTGAATGGTGGTCCTGGATGCTCTTCAATGGATGGTGCTCTCATGGAGACCGGTCCTCTAAGAGTTGGTGAAAATAACAAACTTTACATCAATGACGGTTCCTGGTATCAGGCTGCTGATATCATCTATGTTGATCAACCAGGTGGGACTGGATTCAGTACCACTGATGATTACGATTCTGAATTAGACAAAGTTGGCGAAGATTTTGTTGTGTTTTTGACAAAATATTTCGAAAGTTTCCCAAATGATGCAAAGAATGAAATTTATATCGCCGGAGAAAGTTATGCTGGTCAGTACATTCCTTTCATTGCTGATAGTATACTGAAATCAAACGAAAATAATGACACAGGGATCAATTTGAAAGGTCTTTTGATTGGTAATGGTTGGATTGCACCAAACATCCAAAGTCTGAGTTATGTCCCATACTTACTAGAATCAGGAGTCATAAATAAATCTGACGATTTCTTGCCAAAACTTTTACAAGATCATGAGAAATGTCAAGGGCTTATAAATTCAGGTGAGCATGATAATGAATTCTCTATTAGTCAATGTGAACTCATTTTGAATCGAGTTTTGCAATATACTAGAGATAAGAAAGCTCCTCAGGACCAACAGTGTATCAACATGTATGACACGAGATTGAGGGATTCATACCCTTCATGTGGTATGAATTGGCCTCCTGATTTGGTCAATGTTAAACCTTATCTACAGAAAAAGGAAGTTGTTGAGAGTTTGAACTTAGAATTGGATAAGGTAAAAAATTGGAGAGAGTGTGATGATGATGTTTCAAGATATTTGAAAAATAAAAAATCTAAACCATCTCAGTATTTGTTTCCAAGCCTTTTGGAACAGCTTCCTATCATGTTATTCAACGGTGATAAAGATATCATCTGCAATAACTATGGTGTTTTAGATTTCATTGAACAATTAACTTGGAATGACGGTACTGGTTTCAGTGATGACACGATCAGATATGACTGGAAATATGATGGTGAAGTAACCGGTGATATTCAGCACGATAGAAACTTGACTTTTATCAGTGTATATGACTCATCTCATATGGTACCATTTGATAAACCAAGAGAATCTAGGGGTTTGTTTGATATCTTTGTCGGTAATTTCAAAGTTGTTGAAACCATCAACTCAACATTTATCGAGACGCCGATTTATTCCAACTCTTCGTTGTCTGACAGTAAAGATGATCCAAATGTTTCAACTAAGAGTTCTCTTCCGTTTGTTTTCTACGTGGGAACAGTTATTTCAGTTGGTATCTTTATCTTTATCTACAATAGAGGGAAACCACAGTCATATTCCATCCTCAGAACTACGAGTACGGATACAGCGAACCCGCGGAAAGCAACAAAGAGCAAGAAGAAGAAGACAGTTTCATGGGCGGCAGAAAATGACACTATTACTGACAACCCATATGATAGACCACCTGAAAACTTTGGCTCGTACTTGAATAACTTCAGATCTGGAGAGCCTCAGTATCAAAGCAATGAGGTTAACTCTAATGGAAAGGATGGAGACTATGAAAGTATTGAGCTTGATTCAAATATAGTGAGAAGTGATGATGAAACAAACGATGATGATATAAATTTCGATATTGCAGATGAGATAGAGAATGAAGGTTCCAACTCGAGAACTTGAGACTTTAAGGACATTTCAGACGTTAGAGTTCTCGTTATAGTAATTTGGTTGTTTATGAAGTATCTAGATGTGATCTTGACTTGAGTTGATTGACTGTACTTTCTCCATGTTTTTTAAAAATTCAATTCTGTGTTTGTGTAATTTATCAATCACAAAAAAGTCAATTTAATGTGTGTTCGTTTCCATTTCCCTTAACTCTCCTCTTCACAAACAATCCGTACATCAATAAACTTCATTGCTATTAGCGTTGCTAGATATCCCCTTATCAAAAAATATCATCTATCCCCAAAGTGATTTAACATTGTTTCCACCAAAATGAGACAGGAACCTAATACCATGACGGTATTTGAGAAACAGTTGGCATTAATCAACAGTCCGAATGTTGGTATCGAGAACTCATACGTTACTTCAAAACGAAAGCAGCCATCAATGGGTTATTTTAACAATAACTCCGCTTTTTCCTCTATCGGATCAAGTGATTCAACATTGGTTGGCAGCTCAAATTCTGTCTATGATAAAACCAGTCCACGATATAAATATGAGAGGGTTGGTAACTCACCTCGGATCCATCTTATGAGAACAAAGAACTCATTTCATGTCAGAATCCCATTGTTTTACTTCACTAAAACGTCAATAGTTGTCAAGAATATTTTTCTGAAGTGTTACTCTTACTTCCAAAATTTCACCAGAGATGAGATTCAATCAACCATTGACATTTTTGCCATAATTACCATTGGTTTCACAAGCGCATTTTCCACAGAGATCTTGAAATACAACAAGAAGTTATTCATCTCAGCAATACCTATAACTGGCTTATGTGTTCTCAACTCCAATGGTGATCAAAATAATTTAATGTTTTCTTCTGATTTTGTTCAGAAGTTAAATACACAAGCATTGGATTCGAAATGGAACAAGAAACATATCGTTCAAGTTATATTCACGTTTCAGATGTTGTTTCTATGCACATTGGTTAGAGTTGCTCTAGATTTCAAATCAAGAATGTCCTTTGATGAGCACACTTTCAAAGTTGATAAACTAGTGTTACTAGTCCTTGTTTTATTCATTTGTGCTTTATCAGTCACTATAACATTGAATACAATCCCTGGTTATTTTTTTTTGAGTAAGAAGACTCAACGGGTAACTATAACGCAAAAGGAGTCATAGATCTTTAAGCCAGGAACTTTAAAGACCCAATAACATCCATATTTGACTTGACGTAAGATGTCTCGTAGCTATAACCTGTTCGGCGTCCACTCATTTCTATTCAGAATATCCAGAACTGTACAAGAATTGATCAATAGCGCATTACGCTTCTACGGCACCCAAGAAAGTTTCAATTCCTGTAGCGGAGCCAGCCTGTTGGTACTCGGGATAATCATTTTTCAAATCTCATGATCCCAAAAACAAATGTAATCGGCCTAAAAAATAACTTGATAAATTAATTCTGTTTCTGGAAGAGACAAAGCGTTGCTTTAATAACATCCTTAACAAGGAAATGGTTATGAAGTACGAGCGTTCTTGCAAACTATCCGTTTTGAATATTTTGAGAAAAAAAATATAATGAAGGATGCGAGGTTCGAACTCGCGCGGACAACTGTCCAGTAGATCTTAAGTCTACCGCCTTAGACCACTCGGCCAACCCTCCTCTGGATATGGGCTCAAAGCTTTCATGTCTCTGAGTCTGCCAATAGAAGTTTACATAAAAACCAAAGTCAAATAATTCAACTATTCTAAGTTATATTGGCTTTTAACTGTCGAATTCTCGAGGTAAATTCCGACCTGCACTTCATGCAATTATTTCAGGATGACTATGCATTTTTACAAGCTCAACTAGCCAATCAGGACTCGTTGGAACCACATGGAAATTCCATAGTATCGAACGGATGGACGCTACGATTGGTCAGTTGGCAAAGAAAGAGATTTATAATAACGATTATTGGTCAAAAGGTCCTGCAAGTCTTGCATGATCAACTTGTACATAGAATTTGTATATAATACTGGACAGCGCCTAAATTCGGGTCTAGTAAGACTTGATATTTAGAGCTCCTCCACGGAATAGACTATAGCCATAATAATAGTTTGCGTACATCGATCCAAAGTTGAACTGTAACTTAGACCATCGATGTTTCAAGCAGATTTTTTGGCCTTAGCTCTTTTTGTGATCAATTTATCTGAACCTCGAAAATTAGTTGGTGTGTTTTCACTTCTTAGCTTCTGATCTTTAAATGTTGGCTAATGAAGCTTGAAGATCTTTGCGATAGCCAAAGTGTCATTCAGTTATAGCACTATAATCAAATAAACCTCCCTTTAATTTATTCTGGCTAATACGTCCTTCTATTGTTACGAGCTATTACGTAAATTATTGATGTTTTGATTTAGAGCTCCAAAAAAAGGTAAAAGAATGAAATAAAAGAATGAAACATCAAATGAGATTGAAAAGAACTTAGTGACTAGTTACTGTTGTGTGGTGTACTAATTAACTAGCTAATGATCCGAAAAAAATTTAATCTTTTGGAAATATTTATTATATTATCAGTTTTTCTACATGCAGTTAATTTCTGAATTATTAAATTTCAGAAAGTGACTCTATGTTATTAAATTTCAGAAAGTGAGTACAGCGATCCATCTATGGTTTTCTTTAAATTTTATATCATGTGATATATTATATATAATAATACAAGCAGAATATAAAGTTAAAATTATAATTACAATTTTTTGCAAGCTGAGCGAGCCCCCCAAGCGAAATAACTGGTTATAATAATATTAATTCATCAATATTATTATCAGCTGTACTATTCAGCTAGGTAGTGCATGATCGACTGCTAGCGAGGTCTGCATGATTATCAGGGTTTAGTACTTTAGGAAAATTGACTTGCAAAGATCAAACAAAGCATTAGTTTAAATTATTTGGAAGATAATTTCTATATGAAGAAATTCTAGAAAATGATAAACGTCAAAGTTTTTTTTTTTTTTTTTTTTTTGAAAATTTAATTATTGATCACTAGGCTAACTCATCTCTCATTAACGTTAACATTTCCTGGAAGCGAGGACCATCATTACAATATGAATATAGTGCCTAAGAATGACACCCAGAGTAAGAAACCTAAAGGAGGAAGACGCAGACAGAAGAAGAAGAGAAGAACCGAAGATTTCTCAGATTCGTCAAGTTCAGAATCATCAGACAGCGAAAGTGAGAAAGAAGAAGTTGCTGAACAGGAAGATAACCATAGCATAATACAGGATCAAGATGGTGACCTTGTACTCAGCGATATTGAAATAGATTTGGCTTTTGCAGAGGTTGAGAAATTCGAAACTACTAAATCGAAACTACAAAGCATAAATCTAACAAAAACCCAATTAAATGATACGAGCAAGAATATCAATGTTGGTATTGTGAATGAACAGTTGAGAAAAGACAGGGCGTCATTGAACAACGAATATCTGGGATTAATGTTTGAACATTACGGAGAAGAGATAAATAATTTAAGAACAGCTCCTGACTTCAATGACAGAAGTATCAGCATTTTGGCTAATGCGTTGAAGAACGGCTCAAACATTTTTGATGAGGATACATTAAAGGCTATTGTTAGTAAGTGAGGACTAGGAGCTCATGAATTTGTATGATAGAATGAGTACTACGTTTGGTTTTGAATTAATGAAAACCTGGTTTCAAAAGATCTATGTAATGAATAAAACCCTCGCTCGAACTTGCTTTCTATCCTTGATAGCTGGCAAATAATTTGATAACCATCAGATTGAGCTTATGTTGAAAGTAGGTTCTTTTCCTTCGATATGGACCGTTGCTGGAAACCATTCATCAAAGAATGATATTTTGATTTGGTAAAATGGAAGAGCAGAATAAATAAATTAATGACAGATTGAAGGAAATGCAGAGATATGATGTAGTTCGAATGTAAACGTTAGAGAAAGGAATTTGATGGTATCATATTATATCAAGGTCGGATTTTTTTTAAAGTGGATGGGAGAAATTTTTTTTCCTCATCAATTTTAACCAATCAGTTTAACCAAAAACCAAGCCGATCCAGCTGCTGAACCACCAACTAGCATCATTTGAATTGCCTCTGAGACTTTTTTCATGGTAGAACAAGTAGCACCTAATGACATGGCAGCTTTAATATAACCAAAAATGAACAGTGTGAACGCCATGATCACGATGGAATTCAATAAACCTGTAACAACATTAGAAACAAAGAAATATGGAATCAATGGAATAAATCCACCAAAGAAATAAGCGCCACCAATAGTTAAAGCACTTGTAAGTTGTCTGTTTTCTGCAGGTTCTTCTAACCCTTTACCAAATCTAACAACAAAGTCCAACATCAACTTTGGGTTTTTCTTCATATCTTTAATAAATGAGACAATAGTCTCTTCTGAAAAGTCTTGATTAATATCAAGCAAGATATCTTCGATTTCGTGATTAACTTCCGTTATATTGGAATATAATAGCTGTTTTTCAGCTTTATATTCGGACTTGTAGTAATCAGATTCAGATTTAGCAGCCAAATAACCACCCAGACCCATAGAAATGGCACCAGAGATTAACTCAGCGAAACCACCAGTAATAACTAATTTGGTGTCACCCAAAGAACTCAAACCAGCTGTAAGGGCAAAAGGCACAGTTAGGCCATCTGACAATCCAATGATCATATCAGACATAACTCTAGGATCAATTTTTCCCAGCAATCCAATAAGACCAGTTGGTTTCTTTTCATTTTCATCATCAGAGAATAGATCTCCTGACCCTTCAATGGTTTCGATTTGCTGTTCTTCGTCAACAGCTCTGCTTCCACCAGCGGCGCTATATGATGGAGAATTTGGATCTATGAGTTTTTGGGTGTCTTTTGAGTCCCCATTAAATGCTTTCACGATGGAGTTCTTCAAGGATACTAAAGCCATCGTGTATGATATATAGGTGTTGAATTAGTGTGTAGAAGAGGCACTAGACGCACTTAAGTTGGAAAGAAGATTGCGTGCTTTGATTAATAACAAAAGGAAACGACGCCTAACAAATGATTAAGGAGCAAACTAACAAAAGATGAGTGCTCTGGAAGACTTCTGTGCAAATGTTTGATAACTGAGAACTATGAGTAGTTCAATGAAGACGATTTGATGAGGAAATTGAGGAAAATCACAAGAGAACTTGAGCTTATAAATTTTGACAGTGTGGGTATGAAGCTCTTTATTTATTCTAGGCAGAAATCTTTTTTTTTGAGTGAGGCTTATGTCAGACACGCGCATAATATTACATAAGCACTGAACCCCTCACGCGTAAGCAGATAACGAAGCTCGCTGATTGGCTGATGCATTTCCGGGGGCCTCGGGTGTCGCGAAAGTTTGGCAGGTTGCCGGAGTTTCGGGATTAGCGATTGTTTTGGTTTTACTTTTGAAGGACACGAGTGAAAAAAAGGTGATGGGACTTATCTATCAAGTACCATTGTCTTCAAGTCTTTGCTTTGTCTATGAGTACAAAAGAGAAAAGGGAATACGTTGGTGTAGACTTGGAGAAAAACCACCTGCATGCTCCAAAGGTGGAATCTAGACGGTATCTTTTGTTGGCTCTGGTGATCATTCAAATAGTGTTCATAGGTCTGATATATCGTCACAGGGAGGTCATAGCCAATGTTCACCAGGTTCTAAACTCAGTGCTGCTTAGTATGATGTGCTCTGGTCTTGCCCAAGCAGTTATCCAACTGTTCAGAGCTCACAGCTACAAAAAACTGTTCAAGTTCTGGACGTGGGGTGCCATCAATGGTCTGATGTCTGCCTACTGGATTGACTTTCTTCTATTGAATTTTCAAAGAACATCACATAAAGTTCTTATCGATCAATTTATAGGGTCACCATACTTTCAACTTGTATTCTTGGTGTTCAATTGCATTTGGGAAAGTCATGATATAAGCCCAACCTTAAAACAAGTGTACTTCAAAACTTTGGTTTATTCATTTATCGTCTTTTGCATACCATCTATTGTTTCATTTCAGTACTTGCCGCCACATCTCATCTTTCCACTGAATTGTCTGACAACGTTGATATGGACTATAGTCTTGAGTTTGTTGACCGCCTGATTTGTTGTCTTCATGATTCCACCTTGTTTTTGATGTTCATCCAATTTCACATTCCAATTTGGAGTGAAAGGCACAGCGTATCTCTTTCCTACTGATGTATCCTCATTTTACACTTTAATTCATTGACTGATAACAAGTCTTTAGCATGACCCCTTTGTTTTTGATCTACTGGACTTAATCAGTTGCATTTGCATCATCAACTGAAGACCTTCCTTTAATGCTATTTAGAAACAAGGTGAATATAGTTTTACATTATAATTGAATTTGAATGTCAGTTTCATTTGTAACCTTTAGCAAATGACTTTTATGTTGCATGCATGCTACAGTTGCTTAATAGGCGCAACTTTATTATCGTATCTAGTGAAGTTTATCTTCGTCTATTGTTAATTTACTGAAATTTTCAACACAGAACCAAATCAAATTCAGGAAAGTTAGTCTTTTCGCTTGAACTAAATATTGAGGGATATTTGGATACAAATTACAGTTGAGCCTGTCAATTTGCGTGGTCAGCATAAAATAATTGCATAAAATGCAAGTCGGAATTTACCACGAGAATCCGACTTTAATTAACTCTCTCTAAAAATATTTATTCAACCCATTCAATAACCTTTCTTCCTTCCAAATTTCCATCGCCCTTTTGAAATATTTTCGGACTTGAAACTGCTACAGCCCTGCTACTATTTGGCTTCAGTGTAAATACCAAAAATGCATCTCCATTCGTAAAAGGTCCCTTGGCCCAGTTGGTTAAGGCGTGGTGCTAATAACGCCAAGATCAGCAGTTCGATCCTGCTAGGGACCATTTGTTTTTTTTGTTTTGCGGCAAACGCAAAAAGAATTATCGATATCTAAGTTTTTGCCCATTGACAAAGAAGTAACCGACTACTACAGTAGATTAAGAGGAATAGCTGAGATCAACGACCTTAATTTTTCCTAAAAAGACACTGACTGACATTAGACGGAGATAGGAAAATCAATTTTTTTTGTACCAAATTTTGTTATTGGAGGGTTCAGCTTTTCATTTAAGAATAGTTCTTGTTTGATGATCCAAGCTATATCAGAATGAGCCTCAAATCTTTCAGGCTCCACAGAGCCGATGCAGGAAGTTATGATATCTTCGGAAATTGAATCCGGTATATATCTACCCAACGAGTTTAAACCTTGAATTAACATGTCCACCAATGCCTCATAACATCGGGAATGAACACCTGGTAAAACCACTTTCTGACTATGCATGGCCTGTTTGGAAGCAGATACCAACAATTCATTTTTTTGCAGTTTTTTCCACATTTCTATAAATCTTTGAGCGATGAAACTTCCTGTATATTTGATAATTTTGGTCATGACCTGGGCAGCCAACAGCACAACTTTTGGATCAGACCCGTTCACAATATAAGATATGATTGGCCATAAAGAAGCTGTAATCGGAAGTAGATGTTTGATTGATGTTGCAAATATTGGGAGAGCTTTGTTGTATGTTCGCAAGATTTGAGTATGAAGCTTGACCGAGGGATGTGTCAACAGTCTCTCACCATAATAGACTATTTGCTGAAGAAGCATGTATGCTTCTTTTGGAACTGGTGACGTCCACTTGGCTTCACTCTCTGCGATTTCTTCCATTTGTTTTTTTTCCAAAGCCTTAAGTTCCTCTTCATCATCTTCTTCATCATCACTATCCCCAACATGTCCGATCTCTGCTTCAACATCATCTAAATTGATTTTTTCTTCAAGTTTAGACAACGAAATATCACGATTGTTGTTGTCTAAAAGACTCATTAATTGCTTCATGTTTGTCATTCCCCATGGTTTGTAACTGGATTCAACTTCAAAGAATTCCAATTTATTGAACTCTGACCCCTTCAAATATTTCTTTTTAACTTCATCAGCAATTATCTCGAACAATAAAAAGAAATCAATACATATATCATCATATCCATGATAACTATCCAACAAGCTGAAGACAATCTCCATAACATCTTTGAAACTTTCTATTATCTCATATCCTGTAACTTTAACACAGACAGCCAATATGCCTGTGGTTCTTTGAGTGATGGCATTACTCAACTTGAATGAGATCGAGTCAACAAGATAATCGGAGTTTTGATAGATCAGATTGTACATGGAACCAGAATATAAATTAGCAGCTAAGATCATACTGGTGTTCAATGCATGATTTCTGACCACTTCGGATGACGAAGCCAATGAATCAATCACAGGGTACAAATAATCCACCAATTCACCTCTAAAACGCCCCCCAAGAAAATCAGCAATGGTTCCTATAGTGTCTAATGCGATCGAATTCACCTGTTCAAGAGTCTCTGTAGTCGATTCAATATCTGTAATTTCATCAAGAATGTATTTGGAATAGTCAAGCAAGGAATATATAAATTCAGGTCTAATGTCATTATTTAGCACAATGGTACTGTTGTCATCATCTTCAAAACTCAGAAATTCATCAACAACCAGGGAAGGTTTCAGTTTATTTAAGTAGCCTTGGGTGATGCAATTCGCGATCCATAACGAAACACCTCTCTCGACCAATGATTTGGAGTTATTAGATATCAGTTCATCAACGATGCCTTCAGGATTGAAAATTTGGCCAATGGATTGAAAAAGGTCTGATAAATTGATCTGAATATCCTTGTTGAAGTACCTATCGTACACAGTCAATGATTTAGAGTCTAGTGAGACTTTCGATATATCTTGAGTTATCAACATTAAATCTGTGATATTAGAAGAAGTGCTGACAACATGCTTTCTTTTGAAATTGGCTTTAGTTATGAGGTCTGAGACTTCAATGACGGTTTGGTTTATCAATTTGTTAACAAGAAATTTATTTGTATGAGATTGTTGTAATATGAACTTGATGGCGTTGATATTTGATGAAATGTTCTGTTCATTGGAAGATTGAATAACTGAAGTGAATGAGTCCACATATTTGTTCAACTCAGAGGACAAAACTTTGTTGATTAATTCTTGATGTTTGGAGTCTTTAACTTTAAGTGTAGTTCTTTGATCGATGGATAATCTTGGATCTCTCGATAAAAATGCTAAAATCTCAACGGTTATAGGAATTGATGAGTGTAGAGAGTATATGCAATGTTTCAACATAAGTTTAGCAAAATCAGCTAATGATCTTCTAACTTCAAATTTATCATGTGTGTTGACTTTCTTGATGTTTGCAATCGCAAGTTTGACTTGGGAGGAAGTTGCTTTCAACCAAGATTTCGTCCTATGAACTTTTCCAAAACTTACATCTTTCAATTGGATTTGATCAAACTCAAAGTCGAGACCAGTTATTTCGTCAATAGACTCAAGCTCTTTGTAATCAGTACCCAAACTGGCGTCGTCATAAACCAATACTAAGAGTTGCCCCAGAATGTCCAAAGCCTTTATAAGAATAGTATAATGACTCTTAGATCCTGGTGAGGCAATAATTTTGGTTAAGCTTGAAACGTTACCGGGAAGAATATAAGATAATATCTCGCCATCATCAATCAACTCAAAATACAATGATTCCAATGCGTTGAGTGATCCATTTTGTACCACGATTGAGGACGAATTTAAAGAATAGTCTAATAGAACAGTAACACAATGAGCCAGAGCCGGAAGGGTCTCAATATTGCTAAAAAAATCATACACTTTAGCCTTTTTCTGAACAGTCAGGGACTTGAATAATGCCTTCAATGTTTCTGAACCCGATGATTTCAGGGAATCGGACTTGATTGGCCTGTTTTCATCGTCTTCTGCGTTGGGATTTCCACCAGTCAAAAATGTTATCAGTGGAAAGAGTTGTCTAGCAAGCACGAAGGCCAATGCATTAGGTTCTGTCCAACAATGCCTTATTATTAATGTCAATATCTTGAGTAGATAGTTCACTTGGTTATCGGGTAAATCTGGCTGCTTCAGTAAATATGATAAAGGAACAAAAATGTAGTCCGCCAAGTTTGTTGATAGGACAGTAGTGGGCGTCACTGCCTCACTGAAATGCGTGTAAACATCCTTTAATGCATCAAGCGTTTGTATATTGTTATTCTTTATAAGCTCTGGTGGAGCTAATGCTAGCTTAGAGAGAGTAACACAATATGGTCTCAACTGATACCAATTTGTCAGTAAATATCACATCAAAAAGATCAAAACACCATACTTACAATTGAAAAGACTCTTTGGTCATCCTTAGATGCCATTTTGGTTCCAAAAGCTGTTCAAATGTGACATCCAAGTTAGAGAGAAATTGAACTTCGCTTCAAACCAGATTTAAAAATTTAGACAGACCAATATTTACGTGGGAGAAATCCGTTCAGGGTAGATATCAGAATCACACATTTGAAAAATTTTCCACTTTCGAGAAAAATTTCAACTTCTTGAACACTTCCTAACCACATAACCATTGCACAATAGAAGTATGTCTAAGCTGCCTTTCTTTGTTGCTACTTATTGAGCTACAGGTGTGCACTCATGCTCGTTTGAGCTGATGTTTTGAACAAGAGAAAAGTCTGGAGTGGGAATCAATGTGATCTGAGTCGAAAGTTAAAGAACTACACTTTTGAAGAAGTGCATTTATTTTACGTCGATATGGACCTTGACACCCCCCTCCAGCTGCATATTGCACTATATGGTGTACATTTTGCAGGCTCATGACTCCCTTTTTTACAATGGGACACCCATGTTAGCTGATAAATTCACATTTAAGGTGAAAAATCTTTTTCTTTTCAATAGTATACTAACCCATCACCCAGATATATTAAAATGACTAGAACTTCCGTCTTAGCTGATGCTTTAAACGCCATTAATAACGCTGAAAAAACTGGTAAACGCCAAGTTATCATCAGACCATCATCCAAGGTTATCATCAAATTTTTACAAGTCATTCAGAGACATGGTAAGTTTTTCCCAAATTTAGCCAGACTTTAATCTCCAATAATCTGATTATTATTTTCACACTTTTTATATACACCATCACCGGGCTTATAACTGGATGGATTGTTGTTTCAATCGCTCTCTGTCTTTTAAGTGTCCGGGAGAACAAGGATCTTAGGGTTCGAGGGAATCGCATCTTACACGATGATAAAGGGTAGCCTTGTGTTACATCCATCTTTATAATCGTTTACTTTTCCTTGTCATTTAATAATCATTATTGGAGGATATCATAACTTCTGGCACTTCAGAAACATATTTGAAACTAACTTTTTTTGCAGGATACATTGATGAATTCGAATACATCGATGACCACAGATCAGGTAAAATCGTCGTTCAGTTGAACGGTAGATTGAACAAAGTCGGTGTCATCTCTCCAAGATTCAATGTCAGAATCGGTGACATTGAAAAATGGACTGAAAACTTGCTACCAGCCAGACAATTTGGTTACATCTTATTGACCACCTCTGCTGGTATCATGGACCACGAAGAAGCCAGAAGAAAGCACGTTTCTGGTAAGATTTTGGGTTTCGTCTACTAATTGTGTAATAAAGTCTCATATTGAGCATTTTGGGTTTTAATGAATGTTTTTTGATTTTGAAACTCCTTGTAGTTCACACTGGTGATGTTTTTTTTTCTTTTTATTTTACGGTGTGGCTGGTGAAAATTTCTTTCAGAAAAGACAGACGTATATAGCACCACACCACTCTAAGCAAGACACACTCAGTGCTTCATCACACGTAGAGGAGTCCTCTTCTTTCACCGCCAGATAAAGTTGCTAGAACTAGTCCCTAAGTTGGCTATCGTATGAAACGAATACTTTTCAATTCACTAGCCACAACTCACCTCATCGCAAGATTTTAGTACTCCAAATCGAGAAACCCCAAATCATGATTCAGAGACTCAACTTGCTGAAAGCAATGAAGAACCTCTCGATGAAGAGATCAGAAGAAAAGCATCATTCATCCTCAGCCTGCGACATCAGCGACATGTACCCGGACTCTTGTTTGCTGGGGCTGCCCGTCGAGCTCCTTAGAAAAATAATACAGAATCTGGAAATTGAGGATTGGTTACAACTCTGCTTGACTTGCAAATTCTTGAATCATCTTGTTGATAAATTCTTCTTATATCATGACGTTCATATTAAAGACATGGAGAGACTAATAAAGTTCAGAAAGTCTATCTCAAGAAACAAAAAGACCAACATCTTATCGTTGTACGTGAACAAGGTTGAGTTTATACAGCCCATCAAGGAGCCACCAAAGACTAGGACTTCAATAGCTGGATTTTCATATCAGGATGGAGAGTATGCCAAGTCAGAGACGTACATTGGTTTAATGCTGGAAGTGATATCTTTCCTGCCCAATCTTTCCACTATCAGTCTGAAAGAGATCTCCCCAGGATTCCAATTTCCTGAATGGTCCTCAACTTTGAAAACATATGCACATGAACATAACTATTATCCAACGATACGAAAGCTTATGCTTTCCTCCAAAGAAGAATGGAGCATCGCACTGAGACCCAACTTATTGTGGTCTTTTGGATTGATTGAAAAGTTGGTCTTGGATGATATGATAATTGATTCAAATTCTTTGGCGAAGCCACATTTATTGACAGTAACTAATGAACAAGGCTTGTTACCTGATCGATTTGAGTTTAATTTTGATCCCGTGCTGACATGGTCTCCAGTTAAGGAACTGTCATTGATATCGTGCTCTATAGCAAGCAACGGGACCAGACATCTTGAACAATATTTTAAAGAAGTTAAAACTTTAAAACTTTTGAATTTAAAATCATTCTATGATATTTTGTTAAGCAACTGTTTTCCAGCACTTGAAGAGTTATATCTTGATTTGAACTCGAAATGCTTTAGTCTTTATGATCAACAAGAGATCAATTCAATAAATTCAGGAAATATCAACTCAAATTATGCTTATTTTAACTCCAAATTTGTTCCCAAGTTTTACATCAATTATTCGAAATTTACTGATGTTTTAGATAAATTACCCAAAAATGTTAGGAAGATTTATTTGATGAACGTCAGTTTTACTAATACTATGCCTGTCGATCCACAAGATACAGAAAATGAAAGTAACAATGCTGTCAACAACAACCTTTTCAACTTTCTAGCAATGTTGAAGGTTTATGACGCGGTGGAATTTGTTCTGTTGAAGAATTATAAATTTCATCAACCGAGAACTAATAATGATTGGGAAAACTTACTTCATCCATGCTTTACATCAATAAACTCAGTCCGAGTCAAAGATAAAGATGGATCTGTTTTATTTGCAAGAAATGAAAAATATTAAAAGAAAAAAAAATCTTATATGCGTTTATAGCAATCCATAATGAATAATCGATAAGATGAACGATATAATCATCATCGTCTTAGTACTTATGTAAGGCCTGACACCTAATTAAACGGATTAGTATTCAGAACCACATTCCGCTATTAAAACTTCTGTTAGTAATTAATAGGGACCAGGAGATTGAGACTCGCTGTCTCATGGACAATACATACCTCCGTTCTGCAATTGCTGTAATCTGAGAGCTTCATGTTCTGTAATACCGTGAACCAAATTGACAACTTTCACATAATCATCCCCTTCAAATGGACTTCCATCTGAGTTATAAATTTTATAAGTTGTAAATAAATCAGATTCTTTCAATTTGACGTATTTGCCCTTTTTAACATCAACTCCAGTTTTAATCAAATATTCTGAGACCATTTCATCAACATAACCGGTGATCTCAATGTTGTCGTACTCGATGTCACATTCAGGTAAACCTTGGGCACCTAGTTGTTGTTTCTTACCATTTCTCGAGTATAACTCAGCAATCTGTCTACCTGTTGGATACTCAACACCTGCGTATTGTGCCTTTAATGTTTCATAATCTTTCATTATATTCACATCACCTTCTGGCGTAATGGTAACTAAACCATAGTTGTTCGGTTCTTGAGAAAATTCGTAAACTAAACCACCTGAAAAAACTTCAATCATTTCATCTGAGTAGATGGTACCAATCTCTTCAAAAGGTCTCGGCTCAACTAAGTTACAGCCAAACTCAGATAGAAAAACAGGACGAACGTAGTCTTCGTAGTCTCTTACTAAAGTATCATACCCACTTGTGTAGAAAGTCTGTTCGCCACACCATTGATATGAGTTGACACCATAAAAGTCAACCGAATCCGCAACTGAAGCATCATCAGAGCATTCTAGGAATTTGGATAACGAGATTCTGTAAAGTAAATCATCTGCAGCAGAATATCCAACTGGGACAAATCTGTCACTATGACGGGAAATGTATTTCTTCATGTCGGTGGTCAACTTCTTAATGTAGATAGGGGAGTTTCTAGCTGACTTCTTATCATTGACAATCTCGTTACCAGAAAAGAATCCCAAAGTGTTATTATAGGCAGCAAATTGATCAATGATTTTGAAAACATGCTCTAGATACTGCTCATTATATGAAGTCCATGGCTCATATCTGTTCAAGTGTTGGTTTGGTAATGGGGAATTGACATCTAGAACCAAGTATATACCAGCAGAAGCCAATAATGTCATACAGTAGTCATGATTTAAGTCTGGATTCACAGAATAAACTCTGATTGTCTAAGTAAACTAGTTAATAACAGATAAAGGTGGATGGAAAATTATTGTAAGGTATTGAAAAAATACGTTAATGCCCAACGCTTGGAAAAGAATGATATCTCTGGCACATGCGTTTGGATCGCTCAATGGATCACTAGATTTACTGACAGCAGAAGATCCACCAGGTTGGTAATCAACACCTTTGATAAAGAATGGTTCTCTGGTCACGGAATCAATAAAATAACGACCATGGATGGCTATAGGGTGTACAAACGCTACTGCAAACTTAAAGAAGATCAAACTCAACAAAAGAATGCGTATCATCTTGAGGAAAAGGTCTGAACTCACTATAATTGGAAAGAATTGAAATTCACAAGTTTTTGATTTTTTGTGTTTTTTTTTGATTTGAGATTTGTTTTCATTTTCCTGTCACAATGCAAGTGACACAATAACATTAATTATGCAAGATTTTCGAATTTTGAACATAAAAAAAATTACTGATAGTTCACAGATATTGATGTACAATAGGTAGCTTTTCTCCATCAGCTCTTACAAAGCCACTGATTAAAATGGAATTTTGATGAGTATTCTATTTTCACACACCGGTAATGATATAAATATTATAGAAATCAAGCTACAAAAATTCTATATTCAAAAAACAAACGATGTAGATTTAAGACGTCAACAATTAAAATTCATTGCAAAAATTTATAACACAGAGAGAGAAAGAAACAAAACATCTTGATCATGCGACAATGTTCCAAAATTTCTCCCACAAGTTAGCAGGTGGTTCATCTTCCCAAACCACTGTATCGATCTCTCTTCTATCCGAATCGATATCAATATCTTCAGCTTTCCAGAAAAGTCTAGTTCTGAAGAAAAGTTGTGAGGCAATCCAAAGACCAAAGAAGATAATGACTGAGATATAAGCGACGAAGAAACTAGTAGTGTCAAACTCAATAACAAAAGCATCAAAACCTTGAATAATGATGATCAAACCTAAAAAGAATGCTGCATAATAAGCCAATCCAGGCATTAATTTAGCTTTGAATGGTAAGTCATCTCTTGAGATACCTCTTGATTTCAAAGCAGCCATGAATCTGATGTGTGAAAGTGAGATTAACAACCATGCAAAAAGACCAGCAACGGCAGTGATGTTTAGTAACCAATTAAAAACATTTGCTGATCCTGAGGAAACGGTCAAGAAACCTAACAAACCAAACAATGAGGAGAAAATAACTGAGTAAATTGGTACACCATATTTAGTTGTCTTCGTGAAGATTTTTGGTGCTAGTTTGTTACTTGCCAATGCGTATAAAACACGGGAGGAGATATAGACGTTGGAGTTACCAGCAGAAATGATAGTTGCCAAAATAACAGCATTGAAAATATCAGGTAGAACTTTGGTACCAGAGTTTTGAATAGCAATGATGAAAGGAGAAGATGCAACGTAAGAGGCGTCTGATGTCAAAGCTGGGTCATCGTAAGGAACTAATAAACCGATGAAGAAGATGGATAAGATGTAGAAAATCAAAATTCTGATAAAGACAGTGTTGATAGCTTTTGGCACAGCTTTTCTTGGATTTTTGGATTCACCGGCAGTAATACCTGCTAATTCAGTACCTTGGTAAGTGAATGCTGCACTAATCAAAGATGAAACCCAACCTAAGAATCTACCTTTAGCAGTTCCCGGGAAAAGATAACCTGGACCCCAAGCACCTGGATTTCTCCAATATCTAAAACCAACCGGGCCAGTGATACCAGCACCACAAACCATACATAAACCATAGATGATAAAACCCATAATAGCAATGACTTTGATAAATGCAATCCAAAATTCGACTTCACCATAGAATTTAACAGGGAAAAAATTGGCAGCTGTCAAAATAACATAAAATATACCGATCCAGGCAGCTAAAGGGACTGCATCAGTCCAATATTCGATGATCTGACCAACAATAGACAGTTCCAAAGCAAAAGTGATAACCCAAGAGAACCAGTACATGTAACCGTTAGTGAACCCAAGAGCCGGACTGAGGAATCTTTGAGCAAAGACTGTGAAAGAGGATGTGACTGGAATGAAAGTGGCCATTTCACCTAGTGACTGTGTGACTGAGAATGCCAATGTACCCATGAACAAGAAACCAATCAAAGTATTGACAGGCCCCGCGTGGGACAAAGGACCAGAGATACTGATGAAAAGACCAGTACCGATGGTACCACCTAGGGCAATCATCACAACATGACGACGCTTCAACGATCTCTGCACTTGGGCATCTTCCACAACACCAAACTCCTCGAGTGATCTTGCTTCAAGGTCCTCTTGTGGCTTGAAACTGGCTGTATTGTCGCTTTTGTCTTCATGGTCCACCCTGATGTTCCTCTTGGAAGTCGTGGCCTCGTGGAGCTCGTACTCGTCCACCATTTTGCACTGGCTGTTGGTGATGTGGTTGCAAATGGCAGGGTGTGGGTTTATATATCAGGATGCAGCCGAGAGGGTGACTCCAAGTCGACATAAGCAAAGCGATAAAGATAAAAATGAGACGCTTTTCTGCATCGAGATAAGCAAGAGAAAGTTTTCACTGCAAGATTGTGGCCCGTGTTCGGCGCACAATATCAGACTGCATAAGACAGCCACAAGCACAGAAAATGGGGCCCTTGACTGCTCGCTTCGATTTAAATTAAGAGCCACTAGTTCCTTTGTTTTCCCCGTCAATCTTTTGAGCCGCGTTTCTATTGGCCAGCGCATTTTTTAATCGATGACCTCTTCAAAATGCCTTTGAATTTTGCGTCAAGAGCTGTGAGAAAGAGTGTGAGAATCTCAGAATCTCTGAGTGTGATCACCCTTCTAAGATTTCCAACTCAGTGTTACTAAAGCGTTTCTAACATGTCGGCAGTTGAACACCACTCTGTATACTTTTGTAGAATTTGTCTTGTGATTTATCTTTGTTGCTGGTCCTTTCGTGCATTCTTCCGACAACTATTTAAACAATAGTGAACATTAAATAAATAGCCGATCGAAACTTGAACCGAGATTGTTATAAGTAAGTTCCAGGAGACTTCAATGTCCTTAGTCCTACCAATGGCAAACACTTTGATACATTGTTTTGCACTACGTAAACTATAACCCAAGAAAGTACTTTATCAATATTTTGTAGACAACCAAGACCTTTCAGATCCTCTTTTGATATTAAAGGCAGAAACTTTAAAAGTTGGCAAGCGAGTTCACTTATCTTTTGTGACGGTCTAATACTTACAAGTTACCAAACAGCAGAATCCAGATTACAGTCCATACTTCTTTTTCCTTTTGACAGGTTTATCATTGGCAAAATTTTGAGAGAACCATTGACACCTCAACAAAATCCTAAAATCTTATAGAAATTGAATTTTAGCACAGTTAAAACAAATTTAGAGTGCCATCACTAGCTAAACCCTTTGAAATTTTCTGATCGGGCAGCTGCATCTCATCTGAAACATATTTTCTGTATCATCCAATTCATTATGACATTATCAAGAGTAAGAGTTTTTGTAAAATTGAGCCATATTGTGTACCCGCATATGTCAAATGCTGTTGCCACAATGATGGTCAGTAGCAGAGAAACACATCTTCAAGCTTCGTTTTGTAGCAAAACAAATTCGTTTTGAAACTTGGATAGCTAACCTGGCCCTTGTTAGACTCCTGCCAAGTTTCATGAAATCATCGGTTTTGTCAAACTTAATAGGTTAGATTTCCAGTGTTAAGTTTGGAACATAATTCAAAGGCATTGGAAAGAGCAATACAATCCACTCATATTCATTTTTGTTTTATATCAGTATTTGGGGTAATTATGTGCTCTCAGTATTCTTACCAAGAATCTGATAATTGTGCTTTATTATGCGCCAATCATTCAAACTTGGATATATCGTGTAAATGGTTGAATAAATTCCTGATAATACCTAGGTGGAAAACAATCATTCAGTTTAGGATTAAAGAGTTCTCCAATTCACCACCCTTAGGAAAAGATAGAGCTCAAAACGCTGATCAGATAAATTTATTTTGATCAAAGATCTGAAGAGCTCAACGATGCAGTCCAAAAAATAAGGAAAATTCCCGCTATTTCAAGATAAGTTTTCCAAATCGGGTTCTACAATCATGAATAGTCACCGAATGATAACGCATAGACTAGCTGCATTGAAAATTTTTCTTTTTCCTATTTTAGTGATTTGGATTTTATTTTGACCGTTAAATACAATATCAAGCGAGACTTTAGATCGATACAATATAAAGATACTTTGAAATTTTAGGCGAAATAAAGCCAGGGGAAAGTGGCAGCATATCAGTTGAAAAAATGTAATCAAAATGAACGACTCTAAAACTTGATACACTGGTTTCTTCGAATCAGTGTTTCAAGATCATCATATTTTTGAGAATCGGCGTAGTTATAACTTAAGGTGATGTTTTTGATTATTCTTTTAGAAGGTTCCAAATTCAATTAATAAGTGGATCATGCGCAGGAGTCAAGAAGTTTATGGGGTAGAATTTTGTTGCTACTGATTGATCCTTCATTAAATGTAATAATTTACTAACCCCACGAGTCGATAAACTTAGACTTCGAAATTCATATGGACTTGCGGCACATGAATTTACAGCACCAATTTTGAGTACAAATTGGTTTCGTGGTCTAGTTGGTCATGGCATCTGCTTAACACGCAGAACGTCCCCAGTTCGATCCTGGGCGAAATCATCTTTTTGTTGTCATCATTTTTTTTTTTTTTTTTTTTGACACAGAAATTCTTCAGGTTTCGATTAAGCCAACAGTTACACAACCCACATCAACACCATGCTTTCTAGAACTCTTATGAGATCCACACGGATCCTGAGAACTCAAAGATTCTTTTTTCCATCAGTCATGAGCCAAGCAGGACTCAAATCGCAGCATTTTGTAACCCCATCAATTTCAAGACGACATAACTCATCAGACATTAAACCAACTACGGCACAGGTGAAAATGGACAAACCTGAGCTCATGCTTGCTTTCAAATGTAAGAAATGTGATACTCGCTCAAGTCATGTCATTTCTAAACAAGCATACACTGGTGGAACTGTTTTAGTTACCTGTCCTGGTTGTCAGAACAGACATCTCATCGCAGATCATTTAAAAGTAAGTTTTACTGACACGCATCTCCCTTATGTTCAACTTTCTGCTCTACGGAGGGAAATGAATCTCTTCAAGTCTAGTACTAACCAATTGAAAGATCTTTTCAGACGATAGAATCACCATTCAAGATATTCTAAGTGCCAAAGGTGAATCGGTTTCCCAAAGCACTGAAGATCTGGTTTTCGACGAGATCCCAGATAGATTGAAATCACTCATTGGCCATCATGCCAAAGACTCTCCAAGAAAGAATGGAGAGGCTTCGGATGATCCGATTAAACATTTACCTGAATCGAAAGATTGAACTTTAAATATCGACCAATCTTTTCACCCGAAATTTCAGTGAAGGCATATGTCAACCATAAAAGCTTGTATATAGTAATCCAGATAATCTATTTGCCGATGATTGTTGTCATAATTGCAGGTAAACTCTCTCTTCAGTGTTCAATATCAAAAGTTGTTACGGGCCGCACAAAAAGACGCGTAAACAACAGACACGAAGTTTTTCAAAACATTAGAAAAGTCCAACATACATATAAAGGTCTTTAATTACACCAATAGGTACTACAAGATGTCAAGTAAGTTTGTATCCTCTCCCTATACCTTTTATCATTCAGTTCCTAACCTATCACAGCATATCAGCCATACAACGGATATAGTAATGACTATAACAATGGTGGCGATTTTGGATCTGGTGGATTTGACTCCAACAATATCTCCAGTTCACAAGGAAACAAATCCCAACAAAAATCAAGCTTGATACCGGTTACTATCAAAGAGATTAACGACTCTAAAACACAGGTACAGGATGGTGACTTCGTTGTTCACAACATGGAATTGAACCAAGTTTCCTTCGTTGCTGTTGTCAGAAACGTTACAGACAACACATCCAATTTACAAATCAAAATAGAGGACGGTACAGGTTCAATTGAGATTCGTAAATGGAATGATGAAAATGCTGCCCCTGATGTGAATTCGATGTTGGTCCCTGGTAAATATGTCTATGTTACTGGTTCAGTCAAAGAATTTGGTGGTAAGAAAGTTCTTCAACATGCTACATTTCGTGAAATCAGTGATTTTAATGAAGTCATCTATCATCAACTAAGTGCAATTGATGCTTATTTTGAAGCTAAAGGTATAATCAAAGGCTCCGGATCAACTGAAAATAAAGAAGGTTTATTTGTGAGCAATCCATCTCAATCAGAAAGCAAATCTAGTGTTTCTGATAGAATATTCGAGTTTATTCAGGAGAATACCCCATCAATGTCAGAAGGTGTTCCAGCTCAGTTAGTTGCACAAAGTTTAGGAATGTTGGTGGATGATGTGGTTTTACATTGTGGTAAATTAACAGAAGACGGTAAGATATATGTTGGGTATGATGAGCATGGATATTTAGCTATCTAGTTTTAATTAAAATGTTTTTGTAATTTATGGTATTTTTTTATGAGTATACTGTATTTCGTATTGGCTTTGAGGCTGGCGGGTCTATTATGCCTCTGTGCGCCTGAATTTTCTTCTTCCAGTAGTTCATGCGTTTAACTAAGGCATGAAGAAGTATATTTCTGAGAATGTCGATAACCTAGTTACTACAAAGTGGACGTCTTTAGACACTAATTAGTAGCATGCATTATACAGTACTGGTCGACTTGGGAATGACTGCGTTTTTTTGTCATTATGTATATAACTATCAATCTTTTCCACCCTCGATTTTGAATCTTTCTAAAATAATATTTAGTACTGTACTATTTTCTCCTCAACCTTTCAGCTCTCTTTCTCATTCTATTTGAAATTCAGATCGATCTAGTCTTTTGCGATTCGATCCATTGAAATATTTAGGAGTTGGGTTATGGTCTTGATTTTGTTGTGAAGCCATGACTTGCTAGTTAGTTCCGTCGGTATCCCGTCGGTAAAACTCCTGCACTTTGAGTCAAATAAAACAGTCATTTTTAAGCTTCATCAAAATCCGATATAGTGTAACGGCTAGCACGGTTCGCTTTCACCGAGCAGACCGGGGTTCGACTCCCCGTATCGGAGTTTTTTTTTCCACAAAGATTCCTCTACAACTTACAAGCGAATAAACTCTTGAAAAATTTCCCAACATTACCGGTTAGTATAAGAAACATTTGAATCAAAGAACCCAAAGAACCCAAAGATCGTGCTTCGAAAACCCTAGCTACAAGCTCGAATCGCAAAATCGCAAAAATCTTCGAGATTTGTAGTCAGATAGTAGTGAACAGCACATAATAGTTTTAGTCACGTGCCTTTCTCTCTTTCTCAAACAAAAAATTTAGGTAATCTGTCATTGTTTATTCAGAACCATTAGAACGTCAAAAAGATGTCCTATAACGGTATTGGACTGCAGACAGCCAAAGGGTCATCCACTAACGGGTTCGTGCAGAAAAACTACACTCGTACTAGGACATCTTCATACAATAGAAGATTGAACATTCAAAAAGAGAATAAGAAACTTCGTGAACAAGAATTGATCCAAGAGTTAAATGACGTTAAAGATAAGGAATTACTGAAACATGAAGAGAAGAGAAAACTTGAGTTGAAGATAAGCGAGTATAGGGATAAGTTAGAGGAAGCCAACGAACTGAACGATGATGAGATTGATGAAAAGTGTAAAGAATACAGAAAGAAATTATTGAGACCTTCAGAGATTTTAGATTCTTATAAGAAAAGGGAAGATCGGATCAAAGAAGAGGAAGGGAAGAAATCTGATGAAGAAGAGAGCTGAGAAATCTACATTATTATTCAGATGCGTTTCGTCAATCATTAGCTATTGTTCATGGGATCGTTAGTCTTGAAGTAAATGCAAAGGAAAGCAAAGCAAGTGTCCTTAGGAGACTGCTATTTGAGGATCAAGTTGTTAACTAAGATTCGTTTATCAGAGATATCCTTGTGCTCAATATCCCACAGCAACATTCTCAAGTCGTTGTAAAACCAAACGTTCTTATTGAACTTGCCATTGATCAAATAAATCTTCATATTTGATTTATATCTTGGATATGTGATAAATTTCTTGATAAATTTAATGTTAATGCCACCGTTGTTAACTTTTGACATGATTTCAAACTTGATCAGTTTTCCCTTGTTGTTTCTAATGATTTTTAGGAAACTAAAGTCTTTGACGTCAAAGATCTTGCATAATTCAACATGGATATTGTTAGTGAATTTTGAAAATTCAATCAATCTAGCTTTAAACTCAATGTCTTCTGGGCTCTTGATGTTCATATTGAGTGAGCCTTGTTTGATGAAATCAATGTTCTTGTGCTTGTTGACCTGAGCTTTTAGCAGCTGATGTTTAAGCAAACCGGTATTATTTATCAATCTAACAGTATCTTGCTCTTTATGGAGCAGCAGTGTAGAGATCAGATCATCGACTGTATGAAAAAAAAGAAAGCGAGCTTTCAGAGTGTCATTGTATGGTCTTCCTTGAGTCTTTTTGGCTTGCTGGTTGGTCTTCTTTGCGAGCTCCAGAGGCTGGTGGTTCTTGAGCCAGATCACTGAAGGGGTGAATTCTGAATCGTTGTAGTCTGGCTCATTGGACGAGATGGAAGAGACAGAGGAAGAACGGGAGGAGACGGGCGAAGGGTAGAAAGAGGACATTCGTACTCGAGCGTTAAAAGAGTGTATCAAGAACTTAGAACTTAGAAGAGAGAGAAACGGAGACAAATTGTCCCTTTTTATACAAGGAGTCGAGTTGATGTTTGTACATCAAGTGCATTCCCGAAGGGGGAAAGCTCATTACGTTCATTCTCGATTTTTTCAATTGAACGAACCCTTTTCACTTTTTATTTTTCCTGTCTTAAATTAGAACTGGAAGACAATATAGAAGGGTAGAAATGGCGAAATTGAGTGATAGGATCGCCAGGCTGTCTCTATTTGCCGTCCTTGCTGTCGGAATAATTGTGCTGCTGACGGGCTCCAGTGTCTCTCCGTCCAAGAAGTTGTACGGCCCGAAAGATCCAGGTACTAAACACACCGTTGAGCTGACCGATGAGCAAATGGAGCAGCTTAAATTATTGTCGAATAATGTCGACGGTTCGCTAGAAAACCAGATTGCTGATCAAAACACTGGCGGATACAAACTGGAGAATGCGACTTTTGTTACGCTGGTTAGAAATGAGGAGATGTGGGATCTTGCTGAGAGTATCAGATCAGTTGAGGACAGATTCAACCATAAATATCATTACCCCTGGGTCTTCTTGAATGAGGAGCCATTCAATGACGAGTTTAAGGCATTGGTATCCTCTTTGGTTTCCGGCAAAGTCATGTATGAGTTGGTTCCCGAGAAACATTGGGGCTATCCTGATTTCATTGATCAAAGCAAAGCTGCCGATACTAGAGAAAAAATGAAGGACATCATTTATGGTTCTCTAGAGTCATACAGGCATATGTGTCGTTACCAGTCCGGCTTTTTTTTTCAGGAAGAAGCAATGAAACAGTTTAAGTACTACTGGAGAGTTGAACCATCAACCAAGTTGCATTGTGACATCAGTTTTGATGTTTTCAAATTTATGAGAGAAAATGACAAAGATTACGCGTTTACCATCAGTATCAAGGAATTTAAGGACACTATTCCTACATTGTGGAAAACTACCACCGATTTTATTAAAGAGAATCCAGGAAGTTTAGCAACAAATAATCTTATGAATTTCGTTTCTTCAGATAATGGTGACACATACAACTTGTGTCATTTCTGGTCAAACTTTGAAGTTGCAAACATGGATTTCTGGAGAGGTGAGACATATCAAAAATATTTCGAGTTTTTAGATAGATCAGGAGGGTTTTTTTATGAAAGATGGGGTGATGCGCCTGTTCATTCCATCGCTGCTGCTTTGTTCTTACCTAGGGAAAAAGTGCACTTCTTCGGGGAAATTGGATATTACCATAACCCTTACCATCACTGTCCTATTGACGATGATATCAGACTGGGAAACAAATGTCTTTGTAACCCAAATGAAGACTTCACATGGCAGGACTACTCTTGTACTAGAAGATACTATGACGTTATGGGTCTGCAAAAGCCAAAAGGCTGGGAAAAACATACTTAACTAAAGATTATATAAGAAACCATCGTACTGTAAGGCTATACAGCTCGAGTTAACTATGTATTTTTGCATTGTTCCTTTCAAACTCATCGATCCACATGTAAAAAAGACAATTTAAATGCCCGAAAGTTTTGGCAGATTTTTGTTAATTCGGAATCAAAAACTCATCGCCATCAACAAGATCCGTTAAGTCACGGATTTGGACCCCAATAACTTCACGGAATGGCTAGACACACTCGTCTAATACGGTTCACTTTATTCATTGCAATCGTTGCATTTGTCGTTGTGTACAATCTGATCTCCAACCATGAATATAAGCGGATACTCAGGCTCAAGCAACAAATAAGGCAAGAACAATATGACATATTACCGGACCTTAATACGCACCCCAAAGAAGAGCCCATCAAAGTTGAATATCTTAACAACGTAGATTTGCATTCTCATAAGAGGGAGAACGCTACGTTTATGACTTTGGCCAGAAACGAAGACCTTTCCTCTTTGAGAGATACAATTAGATCATATGAAGACAGATTCAATTCAAAATACAATTATCCATGGATATTTCTAAACAATGAAGAATTCAGTGAAGATTTTAAACGACAGATTAAGAACATGGTTTCAGGAGAAGTGACGTTTGAAGTGATACCGAAAGAAGCATGGGGATTTCCTGATTTTATTGATCAAAGACTAGCTAAACAAAATAGAATTAGATCAAGAACAAAAATGGTTTACGGGGATTCAGAAAGTTATAGATTCATGTGTCGTTTCTTTTCAGGTTTTTTTTACGATTTAGAATCATTGAAGAAATATCAATACGTTTGGAGAGTTGAACCAGATACCAAATTATATTGTGATGTCAACTATGACGTTTTTCAATACATGATTGACAACAACAAACAATATGGGTTTACTTTAACATTGAGAGAGTTTGAGTCAACAATACCCACATTGTGGCGCGATGTTCAGCGATTCATTGAATTATACCCAGGATATCTTCACCCCAACAACTTTATCGATTTTTTAACTGAAGACAATGGTGGTCATTATACACTTTGTCACTTCTGGTCAAATTTCGAAATTGTCAATATGGACTTTTATAGAAGTGAGCCATATCGTGCTTTCTTCAAATATCTTGATTTACAAAAGGGATTCTTTTATGAAAGATGGGGTGATGCACCAATTCATTCAATCGCAGTCTCTCTATTCCTCGACAAAAATCAAATTCATTTCTTCAATGATGTGGGATATTACCATAGTCCAATGAGTAACTGCCCTATTGACAATGAAATTTGGGAGAAAAACAAGTGTGCATGTGATCAGAATATAGATGTCACTTTTAGAGATTATTCATGCACCAACTTCTTTCATGATTTGATGGGATTGCCTAAACCTGAGGGATGGCAGGAACACACTGGAAATGGACAGTATTTTGAATAAAATAGGTTGTATATAGACAGGCATGGTCACAATTACCAAATTTCATGGATATTTATGTAGGTTGTACTCATTCCTCTCAGTTACTAAATAGACAAACCCTAAACAACTCTTTTATATGTTTTAATATCATGAATACACCTATATGAACCCTAACTGTTTCTCTATATGACTCACCAATTTTCATTACATTGACATGACATCAAATGCACAATTCCTCCAACGATCCCCAAATACGTGCCGTTTTCACTATTTAGATCAATATCAAGATTTCACACTCAAAATGCCACTTAACTCGCACTAAAACAACCATTACTGAAGTGCCTTAGTAGTGCGCGTACCCCAGATTCAACTTTTTTTTTTTTTTTTTCCTCCTTCGTTATCTGGAAGATAAAAAGTTGAAAAAATCCCCGTTCAAACTAAAGAAAATTTAATTCCATAAGTTCAATCAATCAATTGACACTAATTTAATCACATATCATGTCTAAAGGAAAAGTTTGTCTCGCATACTCTGGTGGTCTGGATACCTCCGTCATTCTAGCCTGGTTGTTGGAAGAAGGCTACGAAGTCATTGCCTTCATGGCCAACATTGGTCAAGAAGAAGATTTCGAAGCTGCTAGAGAAAAAGCTTTGAAAATTGGTGCTTCCAAATACGTTCTTGTTGATGTCAGAAAGGAATTCGTTGAAGAAGTTTGTTATCCTGCCATTCAATCCAATGCTATCTATGAAAACGTCTACTTGTTAGGTACTTCATTGGCTAGACCAGTCATTGCTCAAGCACAAATCAAAGTTGCTGAAGAAGAAGGTTGTTTTGCCGTTTCCCATGGTTGTACTGGTAAAGGTAACGATCAAGTCAGATTTGAATTGTCTTTCTACGCTTTGAAACCAGATGTTGTTGTCATTGCCCCATGGAGAGATCCTCTTTTCTTTGAAAGATTTGCAGGTAGAAAAGATTTACTAGAATATGCTGCTCAAAAGAACATTCCAGTTACTCAAACCACTGCTAAACCATGGTCAACTGATGAAAACTTGGCCCATATCTCTTTCGAAGCTGGTATCTTGGAGGACCCAGACACTACCCCACCAAAGGACATGTGGAAATTAACAGTTGATCCATTAGATGCTCCAGATCAACCTGAAGACTTCACCGTTTTCTTCGAAAAGGGTAAGCCAGTCAAATTAGTTTACACTGAAGAAGGTAAAACTCAAGAAGTTACCGAACCTGTTGAATTGTTTTTGACTGCTAACAAATTAGCTAGAAGAAATGGTGTTGGTAGAATCGATATTGTTGAAAACAGATTCATCGGTATCAAATCCAGAGGTTGTTACGAAACCCCAGGTTTAACCTTATTGAGATCAACTCACATTGATTTGGAAGGGTTGACTTTGGACAGAGAAGTTAGAGCCATCAGAGATACTTTTGTCACTCCAACTTTCTCCAAGATTCTATACAATGGTTTATACTTCACCCCAGAAGGTGAATATACCAGATCTATGATCCAACCATCTCAGAACACTGTCAATGGTCAAGTCAGAGCCAGATTATACAAAGGTTCCTTGTCTATCTTGGGTAGATCTTCAGAAACTGAAAAATTATACGATGCCACTGAATCATCCATGGATGAGTTGACTGGTTTCGCTCCACAAGAAGCTTCTGGATTTATTGCTGTTCAAGCTATTAGAATTAAAAAATACGGTGAAGCAAAGAGAGAAAAGAACGATCCAATCACTTTATAATCTTGTACAAAGATGTTTATACATAAAACTGAATAGATAAAATCATAATTAGTTGAAGGCTTTCAGTTAAGCATGTAGTCTAATTGTATGTTTGTACTTATCCAGTGATGAAATTTTAAGCGTCCTGATTTTTTTGTGATGTGGTATAACAGTAGTAGTAGATAGTCATGAAATTAGTCGAAAATCGACCTCCAAAAACCATCGATTATTAGTGATCAAATTGCATGAACAGCTGATAATGATATCCATATTGAGATTACAAATTTAAAACAAACCAAAATAGACAAATCGTGACTTTGTGAAATGGCAATAGAAGCAACTAAATATATCTATAAATATGCCAGCAGCGTGAAATAGCGAACTATAACGGGAAACAAATACATTGTCTATGTACAACGTTGAAGGGCAGATAGAAATTTTGGAATGTTAGTATGGTAATGTTAATTCAATAAATAGGTGAGTACTTATACAATAAAAGCGTTCAAAACGAACAAACAATAATGAGAAACCAGATGAAAAAGACAAAAACAAGGAGAGTTATCATCAAAAACAAAACATAACGAAATCAATAATATTAGAAAAGAGTAATCAACGTCATTCATGAGAACAAGAAAAGAGCAATTTGTTTTTCCTTTGGGAAAGAAAAAACATACTCATAAGAAATATTCACTTCTTTGTGTCTTTTGCGGTGCGTATTTCTCCGTATCATCAGGGACTGCACTAAATATTTTAAATCTTGGTTGTAAATCATCGTCAACTTTCATAACACTAGCAACATTACCACATCTATAACAGTAATTTGGAGCAGACCACACCGTCACCACGTCTTTTTCTTTGAAATGATATTTGAAACCTTCCATCACCAACTGATGTGCCCTTGCAATCAACTGTAAGTTATTAACATGGTTAAATTCTCTGGCAACAGTGCTACCAAACAACCATCCGGCACCTCTAGGACTCACTTGCCATGTATCAACATCATCATCAGGGTCACTCCAGACCAAATCACAGAATCCACCTTCATGAGGAACTTCCTGAGCTCTAGATAGGACTCTGATTTGATCCAACATTCTAATTTCTGGTGATAAACCACCATGAACACATAAAATTTTACCATCAATGATAGCAGCAAGTGTAAGAAAATCAAAAACTTGACAACAATACTTCCATACTGTGGTAGATCCATATTTGGTTAGACACTCTTCATAAAATCCATAAACTTGAGTAATCTGTCTAGATTCATGATTTCCTCTAACTAAAGTCAATCTTGATGGATATTTAACTTTCAAACACATCAACAATGTAAACGTTTCTAAACTGAAGTATCCTCTATCAACATAGTCCCCCAAAAATATATAGTTAACATTATCTGGCATACCACCACTCGTTGTAAACAGTTGTAACAAATCATGAAATTGTCCATGAATATCACCACAAACAGTAACGGGACTCTGCACTGGTTGAATGTTAGACTCCTCCATTAAAAGCTCCTTCACCATCTCACAGAGCTGCTTCATGTCATTCTCAGGCAAAGACTGACACTTCTTGACTTGTTCAAGCCATAAATCTGGTCCTCGTTCAGTCATCTATGTGCGAATATGTGTAGGTTTTTATTATTTATAGTCCTGGATTGGCCTTCAGTCTTTTTAGGTGTAGTTTCTTATCAATAGTGTCCAGAATATAGAAAGTTTAAGGCCTGTTCTTTCTTTAATATGAGAAATGCAATAGATTGTGTGATCAATTTGAATTGAACTGATAAATTCTGACGATTGAACTTTTGACAATCAACAAATCTCTTCCCTTGAGAATCTTGTTTTTGGACTTTTTTTTTCAACGAATTTTTGTGGATTTTTGATTTTGGTGATTATGTCATCCAGGTGGTTAAATGTTGAATGGTTAAATGGGTTAAATGTTAGTAAGTCGAGTATCAGGAGGCAGTCCCTTCTTTCTATTAGTATTGTCTACCTAAACTCTACTGTGCAGTTTTACTTTACCAAGAAAAAAGCCATTGGTGCTTACACTAAATGTGAAAAGGTACTGCCATCTAGTTTTTATTCTACCTCTGAGAGATATCCAAAGCATATGATGAAGCTCTTGGAAAAACTGGCTCCAAAAAAGTTCGACAATATCACAGATCCATCCATTTTTCATCATAGGCCACACCATATTTGTCTTGATACATTTCAAAAACATCAGGAAATGGATTCTTTTTACTAAGGATCAATATTTGAATCTTTGACAAGATATTACCCTTCATTAGGTCATTTTCAATCAATGATATGAATAAATTCTCAACAAAGAATGATTGTGCAGTTGATGATTCAGGTATTGGAAATTTATACATGTGTTGATTCCCAAAAACTTGATCTTGTTGTTGATTTGAACCCACTGATCTCAACAAGAGGTTTGTTATTAATGCATATTGGACTTTGAAGACGTTAGGGTCATTAGGATGCAGTTGAATGGTGTATTTAAGGGTTTTTTGAATCAAATTTTTGAATAGGATGACTTTGATTTTTGTTGATAGCAGAATGAGTAAGCTATGTGATTTGAAGTATTGTTGATTGTTAAAGAGTTCATTCTGAAATTGAAGATGATTCCCATTGATTAGATGTCGGATTAATGATGAGTAAACTTGTTGGAATTCAGGGTATTGATTTATGATTTGTTTGGATGGGATCTTGCCCACCAGTAAACTGATGGGTATTAAAAACCTGAGTGTTTTGATCTTGTTGGTTTCGTCATTTTGATGAAGGTTTGATAAGACCCATTGGAAATGGTGAAAACTTTTGTACAATTTGCTTTTGATGAGATAGAATTTCCCCAAGATGTAACGATATTCACATTGTTGTAATTTTGGGAAATTCCTGAAATTTAAATTCAAAAGGTTCATATTGGTAAAAATGTTGGCACATAACAAAGGATTATCAATGATGAAGTATATCTTGTTAAGTTTGTTAACAATGAATAAAATTAATGCTTTTTTAGAATTCCAACCTTTGATGCTTCGTAGGTGATTGAAAAGTTTAGATAAACAAGTAGATAAGAATATCAATCTTTTGTATTTCTTCCCCTTGATATGTTCGTTCAAGACATGATCCAAATGTTTCATGAGTGGGAAAATGTAGGAAGTTGTTACTTGTAAAAGTTTAGCCACATGGATCCCGAAAGTGTTGTTCATAATAGCAATTGTTAGATCGTTGAAATAGGTAAGAAACAGATCGTTTGACTGTAATAACGATGTTGGTTCCACGTCACGGCAAAGTTTGAGGTATGACTCCACCAACCCACCGAATGCAGGCCATTCGCCGTCGAAGAAGTTCTCTGAGTCAACCAGAGTTGTAAGTTGTTCGTTGTTGTACGACTGGAGGTCTGATTGAAGCGATGTGATGAACTGGGCAGTGAATTCATGCGAGATGTCCACAGAAAGCAGCTGTGCGAAGTCTGTAGAAGTCTGCGTGTTCTCTGGACCGCACTCTGCGACGATAGCGCCCAATTGGGCAAGGAAGTGTTGCAGACTCGCCATTTCGAAATTTGTAATGCTTTCTATTCAGGTTGTTATTTGGGAAAAAAGAATTTTTTGATCAATACTATCAACATCTTTGGATAGATTATCAGTAAAATGAACATCACCAGTTCCAGGGCCCCGCCACCAGGAGCGAGACCGCCGCTCACTATGGAAAAGGCACAGGTGATCAGGGACAAGTGCAAAGAGCAGATCTCCAAACAAGTCGCCAATGACAAGGCGAAACCACAAAAGAGTCGAAAGACGAAGAGCTCTTCAGCGAGAGCCAACTCGGACGTGAAGATAGCGGTTCGGTTTCTGCCGCCAGCTGTTAAAGAGGACGTCGTGTGGTTCAAATTCGACATTGATAAGGCCAATCCAGAGGCTGTCGTGTCGAAGTATTTCATTCAAGGTAAATACCCTTCGAAACCATTCAAGAGTCCCGTTTATTCAAGAGCTTATGTCTCTTTCAAGAGCATGGAATTTGCCATGAGGTTTATCCAGAAGTTTCAGTCGATTGTGTTTGAGGACGAGAAGGAGTCATTGTCTCCTACTTTCACTAAGGCCATTTACCCCAAGATGCCAGAGTTGGATAAATTGAATGTTCAGTCACAATCTTCAGACAAGGCGAAAAATACAAACTTGACAAGCACGAATGCGTACTTGATGTTTTTGAAGTTCAAGAATGGTGAGATTCAGAAACCAGTGACGTTTTTAAAGGGGAATGTGGTTGATGGTGCTAGAGACGATAGTTCAAGAAAGAGTAAAGAAAACAAGAAAGAAGGGAGAGAGAAAGATATGTCAAAAGAAAAGAAGAAAAAGTCCAAGAAAAAGTCCAAGAAGGAAGATTCATTACCATCATCATCTAAATCATCTAAATCAAAGAAAGCTCCTAAACCTGCAGATTCTAAAACAACTTCAGAACCAAATGTAAAAATTCCAAAATCATCAAAACCAAATACACCACAGCCGACGATACGAACAACTTCAGATACTTCAAGCTCAGATCAAATAAATACCAAAAAGCCAAAACCAAAACAGAAAAAGAAGAAAGAAACTTCTAGTGGCCCAACTTCATCAGCTTCATCAGACACAGACTCAAACAAATCAAATCATTCTAAAAAATCAGCTCCAAGAAAAGAGAGATCAGAATCCCCAATTTCTAAACCTGACACTCAGAAACCTACAAAGCAACAACCACCTTCATCAAAACCGAAGAGAATATTAAAAAAAGATGACATACAACCTACACCTACGCCCACGCCAAAGCCCAAGCCCAAAATGCTACTGAAAAGACCAGAATAGAAGTATACATATAATCTATAAAGCTACGCTTGCAATTGGCACACAATGTCCATATTATTCATTAAACTGTGTGAAAACATACAAAAACCCATCGTAGACAACCTAAAACAAAGCATCAAGGGTGCAACAAATACACAAAGCTGCTAGACAACCCATACAGCAGTCACCACCACCACCGGAGTTGTTATTTGGTTGCTGTTGGACGTAGACGGGCTGCTGCTGCTGGTAGTAACCCTGCTGTTGGTATCCTTGGTGGTAACCTTGCTGTTGGTACCCCTGTGGAGGGCCCTGTTGGTAATAGCCCTGTTGTTGTTGGTTGTACGCCTGTTGCGGAGGGCGGTTGTAGTCCATGAAGCCCCTGTCGTTGTTGTTCTGGCCCTGTTGTTGGAAGCCCGGTGGAGGGCCCTGAGGAGCGGAGTACTGTGCTTTCTCGCCCTGGTAGTACTTTTCTGCTGACATTTTGGTGTTTTTGGCCTTTGGTTTAAAGTGAAATCAGAGACTTTTGTTATGTATAACGTGACTTGAGAAGGGCAATGCCTCTCTCGTATCACGTGACATAGGGGCACCTGGCTGCATTTTCTTTTTTACCGTCGGCACAAACAGACACCAGGGCTGCGTAACCTTCCGGCTAATCAACCAATCACAGTCGTTTATCAGCATTTCGCCCTTCAATTTTTATTTTTTATTTTTAAATTTTTATTTTTTTCTTCTCGTTTTCGCGCATAATTTTTCATCGCGTTCTGCTGCGGCCGCAAAACAAAAAGAAACTATAATAGGAGAAGTTGGTTGTTTGTTTATCAAGTGAAAAATTACCAAATTTTTGGTTTCTCTTCATCGAACAACGGCCAAAAGTAATGAGAAAAGAACTTCAATTTCTGCTGTGGGTCCACGCTATCATCGTCGTCTTTCTATTATACAACGTCCTGGACCTCATCACGTTGATCCATGACGATTCTTTCGAGGATCAGCTCCTTGACATAGACTTAAACCCTCCAGAAGGCGCAGTTCCAAAACCACAACTCATTCCAAAAATCATTCATCAAACATACAAGACAACAAACATCCCAGAGAAGTGGAAACCTTCACAGCAGCAGTGTCAGAGTTATAATTCAGACTACCAGTACATCCTTTGGACTGATGAGATGTCTAGAGACTTTATCAGTGAACATTATCCTTGGTTCCTCAAGACTTTTGACGGCTACAAGTATAATATTGAACGTGCTGATGTGATTAGATATTTCGCCTTGATCCACTATGGTGGTATCTATATTGATATGGATGTTGCATGTGAACGTCCTTTGGATCCATTGTTGACTGTTCCTGCATTTGCAAGAAAGACTTTACCAACTGGTATTTCCAATGATGTCATGGGCTCCATTCCAAACCATCCATTCTTTTTAAAAGTCGTTGATAATTTGCAAAAATATGACATGAATTACTTGATGCCATATTTGACAATCATGTATTCAACAGGCCCACTTTTCTTATCTGTCATTTGGAAAAGATATAGACGTTGGGTAAAATTAGATGATAATGACAAAGTTAGAATCATGTTTCCTGAAGATTATAAAAAACATACAAAATCATTCTTTAGTATCCTTCAAGGTTCTTCATGGCATCTAGGTGATGCCAGGTTCATTAAGGGGTTAGGTGATCATTTAATTCTAGCAGTTCTTGGTGGATTCTTATTGGCATTTGTCTTATTGTACGGAGAGTACAGATTATACCTATGGTTGGTTAATGGCGGGTATAAAGACAACATCTTTACTAGACTATGGTATAAGCATGTTATCAGTACCAGAATCAAAAGAAATAGAAAAAATTCAAATCTTGAAAGTTATGAGTTGTTTTCTAAAACTTCAATCGAGGATGTTTGATACGAAAGATGGTAGAAATCATCACGAAATTATACAAACTCCCACTGAAACTAAATATCATTATGTTGATTGAGCTTTTATTTGACATACATGAAGTTACGATACTTGATACCCATTTTGTTTTTCATGGTTTTTCTCATTTTTATTATTTTTATTTTTTTCGTCAGGAGAAGCATCAATTGAATTTCTAATTTGTTGTTGTTGCTGTTGTTCTTGTTTGTTTTTTTACTTGTTAGCATATCAGACGTTAATTTACTTTACATAAACGTTACATTTTTGATTTGTTCTGTAGTCTATTTTTATACGAACTGATCTATACTCTCTAAAAAGGGCCGTAATCATTCAGAATTAATTGATATTTATACGATCTGTCAAAATAGCTGCGCCATGAATAGTAGTACCAATAAATTATAACACACTAGACGTTATCTACACTGAATCAGAACATCAGTGTCAATATAAACCAGCTACGATCATAATCAAAACAAGAACAATATATTAACAAAACTTAATTTACAATAAAAAATAATCCATAAAAAATAAAACAACGAAATAAAAAAGCATTTTTCAACACAGTCCAACATATAAGTTTATCTACAAAGCTGCAGAACCACCGGAGATACTCAACCATTGACCAACTTGATCTTTACTCAAACCTGAGCTGAAATCGAAGTCATCACCAATTTGAGCAATTTGAATACTTTTATCACTGTTGAAAATAACAGCACCTTTGAAAGTTCCTGATGTTGGTCTCTTGAAGTAATCTTGAGAACCACCACCACCAGTTTGAGTACCATCATTACCTTGTCCATCGTGTAAATGGGAAATCAATCTATCATCACCTTGAGCCAAGATTTCGAATAAATCTAATTCACCACAACCAGTTGACCAACATGAACAAGATGAAGGACCGTATTGTAAGGTTCTTGGGATTTTAGCATTCAATAACCAAATGGCTGGCATGTCTGGGTTAGAAGCACCAGATGGGTTAGAATCAGTTGGCATGGTGAATTCAAACACCAAGATTTTTTCGTCACCACCAAATCCGTGATAAGCTGGGATTCCAGATCTGTAATAGCCACATGAAGTACCTTGACTAGAGTCTTGATCACAAGATTCACCAGTAAAGATGACAAATTCTTGATCAGATTTCAAGGTAACTTGATCAAGAGCTTGTGGAGAAGAAGCAGCATCAACACCATTTGAAGCACAGTACGATAAGGAATTACCAAAACATCCTGACCAAGTACCAGAACCTTTACCACCTAAAGTGTTCAAGAAGACAACGTTGTCAGTAGAACCTGGGGTGTAGTATGAGGATCTTGCCCAGTCTGAACCAGAACTTGAACCAGAACCAGCGCTTGCAGATGGAGCAGCAGCAGATGAAGAGGAGGATGATGATAATGATGATGATGAAGAGGCAGCAGCAGGAGCAGCACTTGAGACTAAAGTGGTGGTAGAACCAGCAGAGGTTGAAGCTGGAGAATTACCTGGAACTTCAGGTTTCACTTGACCGGCTGGAGTTTGAGCTGGAGTTGGACCAGTCACTGTAGAACCTTGGCCATTAACAAAAATAGTTTCAGTAATTTGAACCACTTCAGTAGCTGGTTCTCTCTTGTGTTTATGGTGAACATGTCTGACTTCAGCACATGGTTCAGGAATGGCATCTCTTTTAGATTTAGAAGAGGATGGGTAGTAAGCTGCAAATTGTAACAATTGAACAGGACCTCTGAAATGAATGGACAATTCTTCATTCAATGGAGCATTAGAACCAGAGAAGGAATGAGTCTGTTGGGTACATTGACAGGTTTCTTCGTCCATGTTGGTGACATCTTGGTAAGAGCCAGAATAACCAATGTTACTGTAAGTGACAGCACTGACTTCGTTACAGAAGTAGTTACCACCTTCGAATGAACAACCCGCAGTGGCTTGGGTGGTTAGCAAACTAGCTAAGACAGAGGAAAGGATAGCAGTTGAGAATCTCATTGTATCAAAGTAGTGTATGGGATATAAAAATAGCAACTATTAAGGGTGTTGTTATGATTTTTTGTTTGAAACGTTGTTATGATTCTAATCAATATCTGATGAAAGAGTGTGAGTAACAGTGAGTTTGATCTTCTTCTTTAATAAAGGAATGACTTAGTTCAATGAATGAGGAACTATGGGTAAAGAAGTTAACTATGTTGAAAAGATTTGAAACAAAATCGAAAATGAAAGGAACTTGTTTGTTTTTTTGTTGTTGATTTTTTAGAATAACGGCTAAAGAAAGTTTCGAAAAAAAATAGGGAATTTTGGGCGTTTCAGATTTGTTTTATATTTCGAAAATCTTTTTAACCTAAACCGGAGAAACAGAGATAAAAATGTGGTGCGAACCGTGTATAAGGCACAAGACATTGCATTAGAATGCAGTCACCGGCATGGTAGCCAGCACGAAATTCCGCAAATCAAAACACAAGAAAAGCGAAAAGGAGTGCGAGTTACCGGAAAAGGTAATTGCGGATGATCAAATCAATGCCAATTTTCGGCACTGCCCACTACCGAAAGATTTAAGGAGTAGAGGGAGGTTGAAGGACAGGTAGATTACTGGAAGAAGCTGCACGGGTTTCGAAGGGACAATGGTACGGGGGTAGCGGGCAGAGTACAATCAAGAAGAAGCATTTCAAAGGCGAGGATATGGGTGTGTTTGGTGTTGTGTATCGTCATATCTCTTTTCACGCCAAAATATTTAATCCCAGCGTCTAGCGTATCTACCAAGCCACTCGTTAAATTGCCAAACATGGTGCAAAATTCGAATATCTAAGCAATCAAGCAAGCCATCAAATTTCGAGTCAGCGTATATGTTGATTATTGAGAGAGGTGATGCTGCCTGTCCAGTTTAATGCGGTTTAGATTGTGCGTTTATCGCATTTCTTTGTACAAGTTTGATCTTGTAGTTGATCTGTCTTGTCAGACGTAAAATAAATTTCAAACTATAGTCTTGGTAAACTACAAAAATGACAAATTGACTATGGTAAACAACTTTGAAGTTTGGAATGGTGGTTGTATTTGAGGATATCACCCTTGTAAATTAGTGCGAGATAAAATCGTTAAATCATGTGTTGCTTTTTAGTGCTGGCTTCAAAAAAAATAAGTAGACGATTTGAGGTACATCTGCTTTGAGGATGGAAACAACAAATAGAAGAGATATGAGTTGGAGTGAGAGAGGCCCCTTATCAATGCAGTTGAAAGTGATGGTTTGCTTTGTCGCTTGACTATAGCCCGAGATGGATGAAAATTAATCCTAGCTGAATCATCTGACTTCCTGTTAACAATAAAATTGTATCTCATCAAAAATGATGAATCAACTCAAAATTGCGAAATACAAAACAAATCAGATGACTAAGTTAGGAAATTCTGGATTATTTCAAACGCAAAAAAACCCGTATATCTAGGCTCTAGAATCCGATGAAAAGAAATGACGTATGTTAGGTTCTGCAAATTTCGAAAACAGACTAATCTTCTTAGCTCTTAGCTCTTTTCTTTTTGCTGTCTTGACCGTATGATTGGGCAAGAATGTATAGACTGTAAACGTATATAGGAGAGTTTGTTCTTCAAATGTTTTGCATCGATATTGATTGTGTTCCAAATTTTCTAGTTTGTTTGTAACTCCGCTAAATTTCTTTTGATCTTTCATGCAGGTAATTTATTTAGTGTCAATTTTTTATTCGAATTGATATGACTAAGTCAAACAAAGCTGTTCCCCTAAAAACTTCTTAGTTTCACAACTAGGACGTTCCACTCAACTTAATGAAAGTGATGGCAATAGCGATACGGTACACCAAGCTGGAGTGCCTAACTCAAAATTCTTTGCACGAGGTATGGTGTTTGTAAACTTTGAAGTGCTATCAACAGCTGGGTGAGACGTTCAGAGCGCATCCGGCACTAAAAAGACTGAAATGGGACTAGACTCCTCAAAAGTTTGATTCAGGGGCTATGACATTCCAGATGGGAACTGATGTTTTCTTTGCTTATGCATCTCATGACATAACACTATGCTCGTTAACCGTTAACCGTTTAACGTCACATTCAAACTTTTCTTTTTGTTGATCTGAAATGCGGAAGTGGTGTGTGCACTGTAGAACTATGTACGTTAATTTCTAGAATTAAGGTTACCAATATCCGATATTGCAAGTTTGTCTTCTTTTCGGATGAGTCTAGATGGGTAAGATAATTGAAATTTGAGTCTCGTAGTGTCTCAAGAAGTGGAAAAAAGCGCAAAAAAAAACTCATAACTGCGCTGGATTGATAATTTGTTATCCTCTAGTGAGTTTAGTCTCAATTGATGGATCGATTATCAAAGGAAGAGTAAAAAAACTAATATTGATCTCTCTCTCCAAACACTCCGTTCCCAAAATATTGATCTGTGGATGATTGTTTTAAACATCATTCCGAAAGGATATTAGACTGCAATACTCCTGTAAATGTTGGCATCTCAATGACTCTACTCATTTTCCTTTGATTTTGACAACCCATTTTCCTGGAATTTGATTCGTTTCTTCAAGTGAAATTTTGATTTTAGACCAAATCAAAAGTCATGAAGTCGAGTCACAAATAAAAACAGTTAATCGAGAAGGGGCACCTAGCCTGGGATAATCCTTAATCTTAGAGAACTTTTAGTAGGGATCTCGGTTGCAATAGCGACTTCATTTAGACATTTTTGTAGTTAGTAATTAGGGGCTTGGAGCATTTGGAGGAAATACGCAGAATAAGCAGTAGCAGAGAAAGCATAAAGTATTGGAAGCTCCTGAGATTGTCAAAATGGTCTTGCTAGCTGTTGGTTCTATCAGTGTGAGGAGTTATGGATCAGCGTTGTATACAAATTGGATAATTTGAGTTACTTGAATTGTTTGGCGGTAAAACATACGCCAAAGGAGAATAGGGGAAATTGTTCATAGTATGGAGTTGGAAATAACCTCCAAAGAGAGCTAAAACCTAAAAGTAAACAAAAATGGAACGCTTCAGTCAAATTGGGAAGCTAGAGAGGTGTTGATGATGCTTTTTTTCCTTGACAGAATATATTTATTCAGCGGATAGAAGTAGCATGAATAGCAGCGCCTTGGCGCAGTGGAAGCGCGCAGGGCTCATAACCCTGATGTCCCTGGATCGAAACCAGGAGGCGCTATTTGTTTTTTACTGCTTTTGATGTTTGTGTCAAAGATAGCGTTTTAATTTTTTAGCAACTTGTAACTTGAAGAGGATCCTTGATGGTTTTAAGTGATTTGTATTATAATTCTGCCTCAAATTTGAACTGCAGAATCTAATTTCGGTGATATTTTTGATTTTCAGGCTTCAGCGATTTTTTTGTGAGCAAATTTGAAAAATTCAAGTGACACGTACTTAAAATCAACAAAAGCGAAGAAACAATCCGCCAATTTCACCAACAATTGTGCACTGTGACAACAATTTGACTGTCATCCTCACTCATTTTTCTTTCATATCCCAGAAATAGAAACACATAATGGTATGTTTGCGTCCATGCTAAAAAAGCCAGACAGTTCTCACTGTTGCACCAGTATTTATCTATTTGATCTTGAGATATACTAACAGACTTTTTGAAACAGCCAGCTCAAACTCCAAAACAACGTCTCGCTAACGAAAAATACTACAAGAAACACGAGAAACAAAGAGGGAAAGCCAAAGCTGTTGTCAAGAAGAAATCACCAATCTCTGCCACTTGGTTGTGTAAGTATCTGGAACATAAGTTCGATTTTATCTGTGAACTTTACTAACGTACAGCGATAGACATTTTCGCCTTCTTGATTGCTGGCGGTGCGGTCTTAGAAATCGTTCGTATCTTCTTCTAAATTCGGATTCAGCACCAAGATCAATGTGCATCCATGTTGGGACTAATCGGCCTTCAAATATCCTAGGTTTTGAAGGGAATAATGTATACTACACACTAATGCGATTGGCACTAGCTAATTCAATAAAATCATAAAATAGACTTGAAATGTTGTAGATTCATTCGAACTCCTTCTTCCACTATCAATACTCACCATTTACCACCACAATATTCCCCAGTTCAGAAAACAAAAAAAAAAAAACGAAAAATGTAAGGAGCTTTCTCCATAAAAAGCCAAAACAGAATAATGTTGAAACTCTCGATCAGACTTCAGTCCAGACGCTACTCCACCGAAATTCTCAAGAGCGACATCAACATCACAAGAAACGGCGAGGTCAAGTTCGCTACAGGAACAGGGAGTCGCTCTTCTAGAAATGGCTACACTGCAACCGTCTTTGGCTCCACGGGATTCCTGGGCCGCTACTTGACTTCAAGATTGGCCAAACATGGTACCATCACTGTTGCGCCATGGCGTGATGATATGAAGAAGAGACTGTTGAAAGTTCCAGGCGATTTGGGGGTTGTTAACTTTGTGGAGTTCGATTTGAGAAATGTCCAATCCATCAATGATGCTGTCAAACATTCAGATATTGTCTATAACTTGATTGGAACCGACAGTAACACCAAGAACTTTTCAATGGCAGATGTCAATGTTGAAGGAACAAGAAGAATTGCTCAGGCTGTTGCTGATCACGGGGTTCCTAGATTTATCCAGGTGAGTTCTTACAATGCGAACCCTGATTCATCGTCAGTATTTTATGCAACTAAAGGTATTGGTGAACAAGTCGCTAAAGAGATCTATCCAGATGTCACTATTGTTCGTCCAAGTATCACTTATGGTGCCGAAGACAAGTTTTTGAACCAGTTGGGTGACAATTTAAGATTCTTGACTGTTAATCACATGAGGGAGAAACTATCACCAACACATATCATTGATGTGACTTCAGCATTAGAAAAGATCGGGTTTGATGACTCAACTGTTGGAAAAACGTATGAATTGACAGGTCCTAGAAGCTTTGCATTAGGTGAAATCAGAGATTTGATACAATTAGTTACAAAGATCGAATACACCAATTTGAATGTCTCAAAAGAGGTCGCTACCGCATGGACTAGCTTCCTACAGAAGTTCTGGTGGCCTATGATGAATCCTGACCAAATTGAACGTCAATTCATCGATCAGTACATCGATCCACAGGCAAAAACTTATGCAGATTTGGGAATTGTTCCTGCAAAATTGGAGGACAATTTGTTCCAATACACCAGAAAGTTCAGAATAGGGCTTCATGCGCAGGACTTGCCACCTACCATTAAAGTGGATTGAGCACTGGTATTGTAGACATTTGAGGGATGTTTCTTTTTTTGCACCTGACCTATTTATTTATTTAACCTATTTATTACTTATTTATTAACCTTATTTATTTATGTTTTTTATTACACCGTCATTACACACATAATTTTCTATTCTCTCTACTCTCACCAACTCATGGTAGTGTAAGCTTTAAAATTGAGGAGACTTATTTATGTTTTCATGTATAAAAAAATTGAAAAAATATACCAAGGCACATATCCTCAGAACACTAACGATGTCACTTGAACCACAAACTACCGCCAAGGTGAGAATTCATACTACAAAAGGACCAATTGAAATCGAACTATGGGCCAAAGAAACGCCAATAGCCAGTCGGGTTTTTCTAGAAAGCATACTGAATCAAGATTATAACGATTGTCAATTCGACAGAATAATACCCAAGTTCATCGTACAGTTAGGTGATAGTCCCAGAACTATTCAAGATGAAAAAGGGATGAAGTTCAACGATGAAATCAATCAAAGATTAAAATTCAATCGTCGTGGACTGGTAGGGTCTGTTAATTCAAACAAAAAGAATTCAAATAATGGGAGGTTCTTCATCACCTTGAATGAAGCCAGTGAGCTAAATGGGAAGAACACCATGTTTGGTAAGATCACTGGCGATACGATATTCACGGTATTGAAGATTTCTGAAGGTGAACTAGAAGGTGAAAAACCGGTGTATCCAGTGAAAGTCGTGAAGAGCGAGGTTTTGATACCATTTTTTGATGATTTGAAGAAGAAAGAATTAAAGACGACAGTAGAAGTGAGACAGAATGGAAAATCCCCACTGCGGAAGAAGAAACGAAAAGTTAAGTTGAATCTTGATGAAGAGGATGAGGAAGAAACTCCCGAATTTCCTGTTATTAAGATGAAAAGTGCACATGAATTGTTGAACAAGAATGTAAAAGTTGATAAGAAGCCCGAGGAAGTAAAGGACAAAGAAACTGTGATGAATAAAGAAGACGAACAGGAAAATGAGGAGATAATAACCACAAACGCGTTTCCTATCGATCCAATAGATGAACATCCTACCTTAAAGTTGACCTATGAGAGACCATCAAAAGAAAATTTGGAGGATTATGATGAAAACCTTGATAACTTAGACGAAGAGTCAGACGAAGACTTGAGTCTTTTCAAGCATAAAATCAACTTTATTGAGAATTCTACAAACACCACACAGCCTGATGATCATGTCGCCATCAATACAGAGAAAAGACATCAGGATGACGATAAAACTGAATCAAATATAAACAAACGGTCTAAAAAAGACTAAAGAAGTAAATCTTTAATTCAACTCCATTAATTTTCAATGTAATCCTCATCAATTTGTTGGACATTCCCTAACAATTCAATCTCATCACTTTCATCACCACTGTGATTGATTCTAGATAATTGTTCTATCTCTTCTTCGTCCCCTTCTTGCTCGCCTTCGTCCTCTCCTCCGTAAGCATTCTCATCGTCCTCTTCTTTTTCCTCATCCTCGGCATCTTCAGAATCATAGTCAATCAATTTTTTCATAGTTTCTTCTTGTTCTCGTAAGTTATTAATCTGTTTTCTTCTTGAAGACCTTGTAGTTCTTGGTTGATAATCATTTTGAACAGATTCGATTTTTTTTAATATCGGAAGTACAGCTGTCAAATACTCCAACAGATGTTCGTAAGTATAATGTTTGACAAAGCGAAACTTTCCTTTCAAGAATTCAACAAATTCAGCCAACTCATTAGAATCACTTGCTATTTCATACCATGGATCCAATTGTTTGTCTCCTTGTTTTAGTGTCGTTACTAAATCTTGAACATATAGCTTGAACCTCGAGCACCGCTCGATCGTCAATAAATCAGTCACTGACTTGTCAGAAAGAGTTTCAATATCTTTAGCGTTCGTCAAGTGTCCTGCATTATGGCCATAGGTCCTGCAAAGGTAGAATCTTCCAGCCCGTCCACCATCACCAGCGTAGAAATCAATTGATCGTTGAAAATATGGACTATGAATTGGATTAGATGCAGGATCATGACTGAGTTCTGTTTCTGCTTTTGTTGGCTTTTTCTTGAATTGCAACAATTTCAAGTCCTGGTTGGCAAATTCAATAGAACGTGCACCACATTTGACAAATCTCGAGCAATAGTAAGTTTCCTTTTGAGAATATCCCTGACTTTCAATCGCTGTCTGAAGAATATCTTTGATCACTTTTGATTCAGTGATACTCCATTGAACCAAAGACCTTAGCATAATTAAACGATCTTTGGGATCTAAGCCTGCTAAACCATATTTGTCGAACGCCATACTGTCTAAAGGAGTATCATCCAAGGGCAAAGATTCACCATACTCAACTACTTCAGGTTCTAACAATTCGGGGTGACTAGGATCAACAGGTTCATAGTCTTGTTTTGTCGTTGGGTTGTTCACAATGTCTCTTTTGAGCACATTTGAATCGTCCCTCCATTCCAGTGGAAGACCCCAAGATAAAATATTGTCCTTTAATTCAACTGATGCTCTAGAAATGCTTAGTTTGTTGAAAGGCTTTCTCTTGTTCAAGGCCATTGATACAAGTTTTAAATAAAAACCTTCCATTTCTTCACTGATTTGATGTTCTGGACCATCAGTGTCTTCATTGAAAAGTTTCTCAGTTGCATATTTTTGATTGGCATTCGTTACTGGATACTTAACACTTGGTTTTAGTTTCAGACCTGTTTCAAAATCTTGTGGTCCAAGGTTTGGAAATCCCTCAAATGCTTCCTTGAATTTATTAAAAAATGATAATATGTACAATATATCTTTTGCATATGGTACAGGTTTGACTTGATGGCCGAATGCTATCATGTTGTATTCTGGAAAGGATCGATCATAAAGTGGATATTCATAATCATCGTTGAAAAGACCTATCAGTGGCGATGGATAGTCTTTTCTCTTCTTGAATGGCTTATAAGATGAGCTTGATGGTACGACTGGGATGGTGGGTTTTATTTCTCCAACGTCATCATAGTCTTCCAATTCAATCTTAGTAGGTATGAGCTCTTCTTCTTGTTTTTTATCTTCTTTCTCTTGTTGTTGTTCTTCTTCTTCCTTCTCTTTCTGTTGAGGTTCACTTTTCTGATCCTCGCTTTTCTCATCTAATTCTCCGTCTTTGTCTTTCTTTTCTTGTTTCTTATTGAATTGTTCAACTTCTGGTTCAGAATCACTTGATAGTTCAATGACATCACTTGGTTTTGTAACTTTTGGTTTCTTTGTTCTGAGATTGTCAAATTTCAAAGTCTGTTGCACTTGAACTTTTCTTTTCAATTTCTGCCCTTTCAGGCTTGACAGTAACACCTCTTTTTTTCTAGGGCCACGAGACCCAGGCCCACTAAGTGGTTGATTATCGACTCTAAAAAGACTCATCATGGACTTTTCATGGTTATTGGTCGATGTGTTTTCACTTGATGAAGAGTTAGTGCTTGTGTGTTTTCTAGGGCGGCCTAGTCTACTTGAACCTTCATTTGAAGCTGGATTAACCACAACAATGGACACTTGAGAGTTCGAATCATGAACAAGTCGTTGCTTGGGATTAGATGCTGAGACAGAAGATCGTGAAACTTTGGGTTCGAGATCCAATGCCTTGAGAAATGACATAGACTTAGAACCTTGTTTAGCAATGCCAGACTTTGCAACTTTGGCCTGTGGTCTAGAATGCTGATTCTCGTTGTCATCCATTTGATTGAAATTGATCATTGTAGACATGTTAGCAACAGCAGCAGCAGCAACAGCAGCTTCATCTGAATTGTGATCGTCATCAATTGAAGTGAATGTGTTGAAGTTATTAGAAGTCTGCTGGTGTTCATATTCTGAGTGAGATTGGTGGGAGGAAGCGTCAAATTCGTGACCCGGTAGCGCGTACTTCGACAGCTGTGTTTCTATGACCGTGTGCATCTCAGGATCGATATTCGGGTCCATTTTTGCAGTTCCAAACACGCTTTTCGAGCACTAAATAGTGAATAGAGTGGAGTGTGATGGTGTTAAAACTAAAGTCCTCTTCTGTTGATTGTGTTACGGGCACCTATTTGCTGAGTCGCGACTGGTTCTTTTTTTGACTTCCCGAATCTGGAAGTCAAGATTTCGGGCGCGCATTTTTCTCGAATTTGGCCATTTTTCTTGTGATTTTTGTATTCGCCCCTTTTGAAAGAAAAAAAAAAAGGTTCGAAAATTCCGGTTTTTGCCTTTTAATCAATCGACATAAACAAGTCAAATCAATTCAAAAATGGCTATTGAAGGTGAGTAATTGTCTGTCAGAGAGCGGATTGAGATGGTGGACGGATGGGCGGCTAAGTTTTCCTAAGAACGGGCTGTCGTGATTGTGACAGCTCCGTTTCAACCGCTCAGATACCCACTTGGTTTCAAGATCAGGGGATAAGCCAGCACATCAAGAAATGATTGGCTTCTTATCAGCTGCAAGTGCGCGGAAAAGTTCTTCCAAGCACGCAATCGACTCACAAGATCCTGGCTCCTGCTATTGCAATCTACTACAACTATTCCGAGGTGTTTCTTTGCCTTGTTTTTGGTCTTTTTGTTGCTGTTTTGATGGAAATTAATCAGGGATCACGATTCAATCAACCATTAATCCGTTGCCCAATCAATGTCGACACCTTGGACACTCCAGAATAGACACATGCAATGCTATCAATGAATCATGAGCTTCTTCGAAAGCACTGTACACCTGACCTCATTCTAAGTTTGTTTTGGTGGCTGAGTGGTGATAACGGGGCTGATTGATTATTTTTGTTTCGGTAAAGGGCTCGGATTAAAATGGAACGCAGTTGATTATTTACAGACCAAAATGCAAACAAGCAGAATGATTCTGGATCTTGAACTTCCCGCTGTCATCTTTTCCGGTCTGGTTTGCTGTCAAATATACCCGATCTTTTTATTTTTGATCTGATTACTAACTTTCATACAACAGAAGAAATCTCCGCCTTAGTTATCGACAACGGTTCTGGTATGTGTAAAGCCGGTTTCGCCGGTGACGACGCTCCACGTGCTGTTTTCCCATCCATCGTTGGTAGACCAAGACACCAAGGTATCATGGTCGGTATGGGTCAAAAGGACTCTTATGTTGGAGACGAAGCCCAATCCAAGAGAGGTATCTTGACTTTGAGATACCCAATTGAACATGGTATTGTTACCAACTGGGATGACATGGAAAAGATCTGGCATCACACTTTCTACAACGAATTAAGAGTTGCCCCAGAAGAACACCCAGTCTTATTGACTGAAGCTCCAATGAATCCAAAATTGAACAGAGAAAAAATGATTCAAATCTTATTCGAAACCTTCAACGTTCCAGCTTTCTACGTTAACATCCAAGCTGTTTTATCATTATACTCTTCTGGTAGAACCACTGGTATCGTTTTAGATTCAGGTGATGGTGTCACTCACGTTGTCCCAATTTACACTGGTTTCGCTTTGCCACACGCCATCTTAAGAATTGACTTGGCTGGTAGAGATTTGACTGATTACTTGATGAAAATCTTATCAGAACGTGGTTACTCTTTCTCCACCACTGCTGAAAGAGAAATTGTTCGTGACATTAAAGAAAAATTATCTTATGTTGCTTTAGATTTCGACCAAGAATTACAAACTTCTGCTCAATCATCTGCTATTGAAAAATCTTATGAATTACCAGATGGTCAAGTCATCACTATTGGTAACGAAAGATTCAGAGCTCCAGAAGCCTTATTCCACCCATCCTTGTTAGGTTTGGAAGCTGCTGGTATTGACCAAACCACTTACAACTCTATCATGAAGACCGATGTCGATGTCAGAAAAGAATTATACGGTAACATTGTCTTATCCGGTGGTACTACTATGTTCCCAGGTATTGCTGAACGTATGCAAAAAGAAATTACTGCTTTGGCTCCATCTTCAATGAAGGTCAAAATCATTGCTCCACCGGAAAGAAAATTCTCTGTCTGGATCGGTGGTTCTATCTTGGCTTCTTTGTCTACTTTCCAACAAATGTGGATCTCAAAGCAAGAATACGACGAATCTGGTCCAGCTATTGTTCATCACAAATGTTTCTAAACTGTTTAAATTAATTTTAATCATGTTCAGAGAATGAAGAAAAAATAGAATGAAAGATTGAACTCTATATAAACTAATGGAATGTTGTATTCAAAGATGCTTGTAGTTTTTGTCAGTTGATTGTCTAGTACCTTCAAATGGCTTCCTGTAGCTCGTTATATGAAACAGTAAAATTTAAAGAATTTTATTCAGATCGAAATGAGGTTAAAGAGAAAAAACATCTGTTCCACAAAGATCACATTGGGATCCAGTCTGGAAATCGACGCTTCTCTCAAATATAATAACCTCTCCAAATGTGCCTTAAAATTAGTAATTTATTTTCATGATCCAGTTTCCTAATCTCAATGTCAAAATCTAAAACAGAACATCAATATATAGACGTACATGACGTCCTCAAATGGCCGATGTTTCATCATGAAACATGCAAGAATAAAACAATCTTCCATATATGGGTATATAAGTCGTCGGGAAAACTGTTCGAAGCTAGTTTATTCAATTCATCATCGTCCATTCCAGTAAATACTTGAAAATGCAAACTGTTACTTAATTACTAGCCATCGTATTGACTGCTATCTCATGTGTTTCTGCTGCTCCAATTGCTTTAGAACAGCCAGTGACCCAAAAGACCACAGTTGTAGAGGCTCCAACTTTTAAGTCAGAACCACAAACAGTGAGCACTCCTGACATGGCCTACCATTTTCTGACAATGCAGTTTCAACTCAGTATGCACTTTTTAAAGATGTTGCTCCTATAATCTTAAAAGATTCCGTCTTCTTCATCAACATTACTATTGCTGAAGCCACGCTTTCCAAGGATGCTTTTGCTGACGAGCTCAACTCTTCCTTGAAAAAAAGATCAGTCTCTTCTGACTATGTTAAAAGATCTCCAGGGTCCAAATAAAAAGAAATTCAAACAAAGAACTCAACTGTTGGAACTTGGCGCAACCAATCACAGTTCATTTCTTCTTACTGATAATAGATTAGATCAAATTATCCTTTTGACTTTTAACGGCATTTAGAAGATAAGCTCTGGATGATACAAATTTACTTTAATCGTTTATTTACAGGTTAGCCGTTGAATTTTGAATTGTACCAATTATATCGGTCGATGCCTCATGGTGACTCGGGTTTTTTTTTTTTTTTTTTTTTTTTTTTTCCAAAACAACAGT
>JAKTZZ010000030.1:0-123671 GCA_030579035.1 Gotozyma siamensis
GAGACCTCCCACCAAATATGCGACAACAATCGTCTTCAATCCCATCTCTGTGTCCGTTGTGCAATTGCTTCAAGTCACAACTGAAAGTTCAATTAGTCTTCTTTCTGATCTAAGAGGGTGCTGACATGTGTCCTCTAACATAAAATTCACGTGAGACATGTGGCTCCTACCAACAATATAACCGATAAAATTGATAATACTACATATGATTTCTATCGATAAATAATCCATTGTTGTATACATTCATGGCTTTGTTTACAACTTGGTGTTGAAACTCACGACTAGATCGCCGGCAAATTCCAAGATTTCATTGAAAATGGCATCCTTGTTAATAACCACTTCTTCTTTATCAGTTGGTTTAAAATTATAACCAAGTTGAACTTTGAATTTAGATTTTTGTAAAGTGTTTGGAACAAAGATACCGCATAACACGGCATCACCATTCTCATCAATGTTGTTGACATGGTATGAGAAAATTATAGTTCCTTTGAATTTCAAGCTCAATTCCTTGACTAATTTAGCAATAGGATCAAATTTGGAGACAATATCACTTGGGTAAGAACTATTGTTAGGAATTAAGTTCTTGAAGAGTTTGGTACCCTTTGGTAAGATACCAGAGCTTAATGTCAATGGAGACGTCTTCAATTTGAGAACAAAGTCATAATCTGCAACAGATGGAGTGAATAACAACTTGATCGTTTCTTTGTTGATTCCATTCTTGTTGATGAGTTGAATTGCAACCTTGGCTAAAGCAGTTAATCTAGCAGCAATTGGCAATGGGATACCTTTGGACCATAAAATACCTGATTTATCAGCCTTAGAGGCAACAAAAAATTGAGTTTTCAGACCTTGAGGATCTTGTTTTCTGATATTGTCGAAGTTTGACTTGATTTGATGATATGATTGAACTGTGATTTTATCTGATAATTTGTTGACGATTTCTGATACTTCCTCTTCATCTGGTCTTGAACTTAAATCTAAAATCAAAGGATCTTCTTTCCAATTCCAACTTGACAAATATGATAAGATTTTCAAAAATCCATTTTCAACAGAAGATGGGACATCAAACTGTGCTGGATCAGTGAATGGTTTTAATGCAATTAATTCAATCAATTCTTCTGTGAAATGAGGTAGTAAGAGTTGATCATCCAACCATTTCTTGAATAATCTAACAGTTGGTGAGTAAAATGGGAAATGATGCGCAATGGTGGATATGGTTCTTGTATGGGTAACTGAACCCAAATATTTTTGATTAAATTTGATATAAATTGATTCCAATTCACTTCTCTTCTCTTTTCTAGCATTTTCAATGGCTCTTAAATACAAAGCTTCATCTCTTTCAGTCAAGACTCTGATCTTGAAACCATAACCTTCTGGGGTCAAAATGTTTAAAGTAGTGATATCAAAGTTGTATGGAATAGAATCTTGATCTTTGACGATAAAGCTCTTGTACGCTGTTTCTTTTTCCAAATTTTCATGAATCTTAATCAGAAATGCAGTCTTGACGTTTTCCAACGCTTTCAATTCATCTGGCCATTTATTAGAACTTTCAAATTGTAACACCAATTCGTTAAAGAAATCTTTTGATGACACAGCAAATGGAACGGGAAGAATGTATGAAGTTGATCTTAATGCTGGACTTGCAGGCAAGACTGATTTGACAGCTAATGGAAGATCAAGTTTGATTAAAATTCTGTAAAGTTCATCATAACTCTTGATTAAGTTATTGTATGTGATAGATGATATTATTGGTTGTTTGGTGGATGCAGGGATGTTCGGTAATGGTAATAAATCATTAAAATCATAAATTGTAGTTTCAAATGCAACGTTTTCTTTCAAATGTCTTTGAAAAATGTATTCGATAATTGATAAGACAATAGGTTTCTTGTAATCAGTATCCCAAACGACAGAATTGGAGATACTACCATCTTTGAATCTTCTTAAGGAGCACTTGGAACCCCAGAATGATCTGAACTGTTGACTCTCTTCTGATTCTAATGGACCCTTTGTTACTAATTTTTCAGCTTCTTGAGCATTTATCAAAAGACCAACTTGGATTTCAACAATAGATGATTGTGCTGATTTACGTTTAGATAAATCAAAACTCTTAGAGGTGTTATTGATAACGACATTGTATCCCTTGAGTCTATCACCTAATCCAAATTTCAACAATTGTGAAATTTTATTAATGATAAAGTTTTCATAAGTCAAATGTGTGATTTTTTCAAATGGACCGAAAGAATCATCAAGGTTTGCATCTAATTGGAAATTTAAAGTATAATCGTATTTCAAGTAATCAACATTGGAGTTTTTCAAAAACAAAGAATCAAATCTATCTTGAACAACATCATTCAGTAGATCTAAAGTTTTTTTAGCATGTTGCACCAACAAAGTGTATGAATTCTTAGTGACTTTGTGCAAAATGTTAATCTTTGATGATTTGTCGAAAATGGATGGTGTATTAAACCCACCTGGGACATATTTAGTGACATCTGATGAATCTGAATAAAACTGTAAATAACCGTCAGAGTTCAAATCTTGGGTTGCTAAATATTTAATAACACCTTTGAACAATTGATATGATGAAAATCCGTGTAGAAGAATCTTATTACCTTGGTTACCACCACCGTTCAACAAAGCAGCAGTCAAGATGGCGAATTCGAAATGACCGAAACCACCTTTGGAAACACTTGATCCTAAACCTCTCTGTTGTAACCACAATCTACCCAATATACATGCCTCTTTAAACTGTTCTGTTGATTTTTTGGCCTTGTACAGGTATTTCAAGTAATAGTCATATGCGGTCATTGTTAGGATTGATGCGTTGTATAATGGAGTGGCTGGTAATTCTAACCCTTCTTCTTCTTTTTGAACTCTGATACAATTTTTGTTTGGTAGAAGTTTCTTTGGATCGAAGACTCTGTATGGCAAACCAACAATAACATTGATTGAAAATTTCGTCTTATGGAAATTGTACTCAGAATCCAAATTGGTGTCATCAGCTGTAATTTTCAAGACTGGGGTCAAGATATCTCCATTGAGGTATGAGTATGATAGTTTAAGGAAGTTCAAACCTTCTTTTTGGAAAATGACCCTCAAGTTTTCTGCTAGGTAACCTAGATAGAAGGCACGTTTATGTAAAGCTCTGTAATTCAAATAATCTTTCGGTTGGAAACTTGATGATGGCATGGTGACATTCACATCAATTGATAGGCCATGTGGTGATTGGATGCCTGTTTTTAAACCAAAAGAACCAACTATAGACACGTTTTCTGGTTTCTTATATTCAAATTTGTAATTGACATTGGTTGGTTTTGGATCATTAAATGGAATAGTGGTCTTCTTCTTTCTGAACCAAGACTCCACCTGTTCAAGGGTTTTCTCTGGTGATTCCGGAATGTCTTTTATCAATTCATAAAACTTGTGTAAGAATTTTTCAATCTTGGATATCTTATAATCTTTTAATTTGACTTCTTTTATCAACTCATCAATTTGAAGTTTGAAAATATTGGACTTGAAAAGTTCAGCTGTCTCTCTAGCCACTTGAATATCTTGAGCAGATGCCTTATCTTTGGATGTGTGAGTCTTCTGTGATTGTTGTTCTTCTTCTGATTCTGAGTCTTCTTCTTCTGATTCATCTTCCTCTTGACTATCACCTTCTTCTTCTTCTTTAGATTCTAAGGTCTTGGTGGCGGCCCTTATGATCTCCTCTCTTGTCAATGACTGCTTCTTTTTTGGATTCTCCTCCTTTGCTTCTGATTTTCTCTTCAATGTAGACTTCATGATGGCTTGATCTGGATTAAAATATACTGATTTGATCTATGTACAGATTTTTTTAATGAACAATGAAATAAATAGCAACGACAAAGAATAATGCAGGAAAAAAGTGATATGGATTAAAGCAGGATATGAGCGTCCACAGATGATGAAACGACAGGGACCAAGGCAGAAAAGGGTCAGAATTGATCGCCTTTTTCCTTTTTTGTTTACACTATTTAACTGTTACTTTAGTTATTTAAATTTTTTTTTGATCAATTCGAACTTCGCGAAAAGTTTTTTTGTTTGCGTGGATATCTAGGTCTGACAGAAGTCTAGGCGTAATAAAGGGTACAGACAGGTTATAGTTTCATGGTGTATGGATGTATAAGATCCGGATTATGGTTACGTGGCACTCACCCCTCTGAATTTCTTTGCCACAGGTTCGGATTTTTTTTTCCATACAGAAACCGAAATTAATATTGTCTCTTGGTTTGGTGTTTGACTATAGACAATTTCAATAATGAGCTCAGCTTTGATGACGAAGGTGACTCTTCCTAGAAGGGTGATACTGAGTCACTTAAATTCTCAAAGACAAAGGGCCTTTTTCCCTTCAACATACAGAAATTTCCATTCTTTTAGACCTCGGAGTATAGAACACAAAGAATCAAATGATAAACCTATAATTAAAAGCACACCTGAGGCTCCGAAACTAACGGTTTGGGAAAAAGTCAAACATGAAGTAAATCATTATTGGGGAGGTACGAAGTTGCTTGGATTTGAAGTTAAAGTTTCTTTTAAATTGGCACTTAAATCATTTGCTGGTTACGAATTGACTAGAAGAGAAAACAAACAATTACAAAGAACTACACAGGATATTGTTAGATTGGTTCCATTCTCTATGTTTATTATTGTCCCATTTGCAGAACTTTTACTTCCTGTTGCTTTGAAATTGTTTCCAAACTTATTACCATCAACTTATGAATCAAGTGCTGATAAAGAGAAAAAGATCACTAAATTAAGAAAAACCAGAAAGAATGTTAGTGAACTTTTAAAGAGCTCATTGAATATGAAGTTACCATCCTCGGTCACACCAGAGGAGAAAGAAGATTTCAAAGATTTCTTAATCAAAATTAAATCGACTTCTGATCAACCATCCAGAGAACAATTGTTAAGAGTTGCCAAATTATTCAAAGACGATACAGTTTTAGATAATTTACAAAGACCTCAATTGATTGCCGTTGCCAAATACATCAGTTTACAACCAATCGGTACCAATCAAATGCTTAGATTTAGAATCAGAAACAGATTATTGGATATCAAACGTGATGACAAGGCCATCTACTATGAAGGTGTTGAATCATTAAGCACGACTGAATTACAAGCAGCATGTGGTGCAAGAGGTATTAGAATTACTGGTGTTTCAAAGTCCGAATTGAAGACTGACTTGACACAATGGTTAAATTTGAGATTGAACGAAAGAATTCCATCTACTTTATTAGTCTTGTCTAACGCTTACACATACGGTGACTTGAATTCAGATGAAACTATTTTCGATGCTTTGCAAGCTGTGCTAAGTTCCATGCCAATGGAAGTGTACCATGTTGCTGAAGCTGATGTTGTTGAAGAAGTCAGTAATGTTCAGAAATTAGAAATGTTGAAGGAACAACAAGAATTAATTGAATCTGAAACTAAACAAGAATCTGATGACGGTATCATTATCCAAGTTCAAGATAAGAAGACTTTGGATGATGAAGAAGAAATCCCAGAAGCTAAACCAGAGGCTGAAGCAAAACCTGAAAAAATTGAAGCTAAACAATAGTTTCACTCAACATAACATACCCTGTATAAAAAACTAAATTTTGGAGAGCCGATTAATGGAAAATCGCAATGTAAATATCAACAATATGTAAGCTTTAACTACAATCCCACTACAACTGAGCTAATCCTGAAACTTTTCAATTAAATTGTAAATTGTACAGGGATCATAAAAAGGGTATCAAAGGGGTATAAAAGAAATAAATAGCATCTATGATCCAGCAACTCTAAATCAACAAAGCGGCAACACCAACGGCAGCAGCCAAACCTGGAGCCAACATACCGGCACCGTTACCAGTTTGGGTAGCAAAGGCTGGTGGGGCAGAGGTAGCTTGGATTTGACCATCAGAAATTTGGGAAACCAAAGTGACTGGAGATGGAGATGGAGCAGCTGGGGAAGCTGGAGCAGCTTCAGAAGTGGCTTGGATTTGACCGTCAGAGATTTGGGAAACTAGAGTGGCGGTGGTGGCAGCTGGGGCTTCAGTACCAGTGGTTCCTTGGACTTGACCGTCAGAGATTTGGGAGACCAATTGGCCGAAAACAGAGGCAGTTAAGGTGGAAGCTAAGATGATAGAAGTGAATTGCATTTTGAAACGAAAGATTGGAACAAATTGTTGAAGAAAAGGGAAGAAGTGAGAAGAGAGAAGTGGGATGTTGTTTGGTATAAATACTTTTCAAAAAAGGCAGAGTGCAGATTGCAAAATGCCATTTTTGCGGGAAGCAACTCACCATTATGCAAGTCGACAATGCGTTTCCCTGACACTCGGGGAGACAAGAATTATTCAATTTCACGTTTTGTGTCAAAATGTCGCTGGCAAAGTCCACCAAGAAACAGAAACATGGATGAGTCTCTGTTGATTGCTCCACCACACTATCCACCCACTAATCCCATACACACACTACACTATACTCTCTATTCGTAAACCCTCCCACCCGTTTCACCGTTGTTTACGTTTAATCCCCGGTCGTGTGCCTACGGATTCGTTGATCCCACGCCTGGTTCTCGAATCAATAATGGAACCGAAGTTACCAAAAATAAACAAAAACAGACACGAACGCAAAAAAGAAAGAAGGGGAAGTCCCAGTTACCACTTTTAAGCACTTCAGTCACGTCAGGCAAAATTCCAAATTGAGCAAACTTTTTCACCTTCTCGGTAACGGGAAGCTGGCTAATTTTTTTTTCCCACATATTTTTCCCTTACAACAGCCGTTAATCTCGGATCCAAAGCAGAATGAGAGTGCCGTTGTCATGGGAACTTGCCTGCAAATGGTGAAGTTTTAACCGTTCATTCCATTTTGAGTTGTATGGATTACTGTATATAGTAGCCAACCTTTTTATGCTTATTCCTCTAATCGATACGTTGAGAGCGCTTGGAGAGTCGAGACTGGAGCTTATAGCACAAATCCCCACAAATTTAGCACATTCGGAACCTTGACATGTAAAACGGATAATTGTCTAATTGAATCTTTCGAATTAACAGGCCATAATCATCTCTAAACTACTAAAAAGTTTTCTACTACCTTAACGGTGAAATTATACTATACAAGAAATGAAAGAAATTAATGCCAAAATGCCAAAAAATCAAGACACAAAACTAACCTAATCCAAACTGTTTCATCATGTTTTGAACTTGTGGATTATTCATCATTGCACGCATATCTGGCATACCACCTCCACCACCCATCATCTTCATCATTTCTCCCATATCTGGCATACCTCCAGCACCTCCGCCTCCCATCATCTTCATCATCTCACCCATGTCTGGCATACCACCAGCACCTGCACCACCCATCTGTTTCATCATATTAGCCATTGCTGGGTTAGATTGTAAGTTCTGCATGTTTCTTTGCATTTGAGCAGCAGATGGAGCACCTCCTGATTTTTGAGCATCCATCATTGATTTCGATCTTTGTGCCATTGTAGACATCATTCTTTGTTGGAATAAAATCATTTCAACTTCAGTTGCTGAAGTACCTGAACCTCTAGCAACTCTAATGATTCTGCTTGGTTCATCAATGAATATTTGTCCATCACTATCTAATTCCTTTTTGGTCATTGAATCCATTATGAAAACCATACTTTTCATTTTTTTAGAAGCTTCATCAGCACCAACTTCTCCCAACATCTGTCCCATACCTGGAATCATACCAGCAATTTGAGATAATGGACCCATCTTCATGATGTTTTGCATTTGTTTTTGAAAATCATTTAAAGTGAATTTACCCTCTTGGAAATTCTTGATAGTGTCCTTATTATCTAAATCCAAAGATTGAACATGTTCCATAAATCCTTGAATATCACCAATACCCAACAACTTGGAAATGAATGATCTTGGAGAAAAAGTTTCGAAATCTTGAACATGCTCACCAGTACCTATAAAAACAATAGGAGTCTTTGTGGCAGCAACTGCAGAAATAGCACCACCACCTTTAGCATGACCATCTAATTTTGTCAATATTATAGAACCGAAATTTGAGCTTTCTTTGAACGCTTTGGATTGGGATTCAGCAGCTTGACCAATTGAAGCATCTAAAACCATGATTGTTTGATTTGGTTTAACAGCTTCTCCAATTTCAATCATTTCTTGGAAAAGATCTTCTTCTTGTCTATGTCTACCCGAAGTATCAACAATAATAATATCAAACTTCTCTTTCTTAAATTTATCAACACCATCTTTAGACACTTTAACAGGATTAGTCTCTGTATAAGAACCATAGTATGGGATTCTTGCCTTTGTGGCATTTTGTTTCAACTGGTCAAAAGCACCAGCTCTGAAAGTATCAGCACACACTAGCCCAACTTTGAACCCACGTTTTTGATAAAACACAGCAAGTTTAGTACACGAAGTGGTCTTACCAGCACCTTGCAGACCAACAAACATAATCACATTAGTCTTACCTTTCTTTGGCTTATATGGCTCAGTCTCAGTGTCAACCAAGGCACAAAGCTCATCAAACACAACTTTCTGGATCAGTCTCTTTCTGTTGGCGTTGTTCGCACTGTTGACATCCTCACTAATCTTTGTCTTTATATCTTTTCTCAACTTGGCCACTAGCTTAACATTGACATCGGATTCAAGTAACGCACTGCAGATTTCTTTCAGCATCAGATCGATCGCACTTTCAGAGACATCTGACGACTTGATCGCCCCCGAGACGGCGTCGTTGATCTTACGACCCAAATCAGCCAACACCATGCTCAAATGTATCGATTGTTTCACTGATTCAAGTATCGACCAGTACGGTTTTAATCAACGAAAAGAGAAAAAAAAGGTGAGCGAGTTCCGGTTTGTTGCCCTCGGAATAATATTAATTGAGTCAACTTACACTATACAAAGAAGAACTAAACTCTTCAAGTTTACACGAAATTGGGCTGACAGTGATGAATTTCCTGCTTCCGAAGACGGATTCGACGGTGACTCCGGCTAAATTGAACTACTTTGCCATTTATGATCCGTCATTGAGCGATGGTGAGGATCAAGACACAGATCAGTTGTTGTTGTATCTCTCCAATGAGACGGGCACTGTTGACATCAACACAAAGATCAGGAGGATTGGGCTGATTAGAGGAATGAATGATCTCTGTTTGGGGTTTGATAAGGATGAGGGTGGAAATGCGAGTGAAGGATTGAAGTTTGTGGAGCTGGAAGACTCAAGAATCATGCTTGAGACGTTTGAAGGAAGGTATAACTTCCTCATTTCTTTAAACCTTGCAAAGATTGAAGAGGATGATGAGAAATCAGTAAATTATGATAAAAGTACACCTCTTGCTTTCTATTCTAATTTGATAGTGGAAGGTTATAACGAGTTCAGATTGCACAATGGCACAATTATGTCGTTGTATGAGACTATGGAGAAAGATGTGTTTGTTGATTATTTGGAAAGATGGTGGAGAGTTTGGTTCACCAATTATCAGTTAGAATTTGGAGAGAATGGATTTTTGAAGAATTTCAATGATTATTATCATCGTTCGAGTTTAAAAATGGATTCAGAGTTGAAATATTCCATCGATGAAGAGATTCATGACAATTTCTCGAAATTTAAAGAGTTATTGATTTGGAATTCAACTTGCAATGATGATGATTTCGGTTTAGTATATGAACATTTCAAGAATTTGGACGACACTTCCAAAAACAGACTGTTGAAATGGTTAGAATTGACAAGTTATTATGGAATAACAACAGACAATTTATTAGCTAGCAACATACCCAAATCGACAGCCATCGATACATCAATCACAGGCCCTTCAAACACATCGGAACCACAAACAACTAACCCAACATCTGCAAATTCTGAAACGGTCTATGATCCGTTCAAACTAGTTTATAACACAATCACCGATGTTTCTAAAAAAACAGGATTAACAACAGGTATGAACTATGGAGTTAAGACAATGACCGAGGGGTTTAGTGCCATGAACAGTTATATTCCCTGGGGACTATCAATGAGACATAGCAGTACCCCTGCCACACCAACTGATCCAATCCAAAACAACACACCAGCATCTAACTCGTCGCCAGATCTAACGGAACCCTCACATTTCCTAATTGGAAAGATCAATGATTCATCAATAGTTTACAAGAATTTATACCTAAAATTCAAAGATGAAAAAGAGGAAAGTTTGCATAGGATAGTCATCTTCAAGTATGATTCCCAATTGGTAATCTTGATCTATCTTTTCAACTCTAATGAACTAAACGATCAAAACTATTATGATACACTCTTGTCCAAATTGACTAAGATCAGCAAGATTCATTTCCCTAAACATATCCCTCTCTCATCAGAATTATACCTTGTCAATGACTCACGTAAGAGATCCAAGGAGAGAAGGAAAAAACGGTTTTATTACCTTGGTGTGGATGAATTGAGCAGATCCTTGAAATCAAACATCCCTTTCATACCCAAGGACGACCTATTCGATACCACAGATCATGTGATTGAAGATCATAAGTTGAATGATTTATCACTTAATAAATCACAATGTCAGTTGATCCATAAGGAATTGAACTATCTGATTGTTAATTTACAAAAGAAGAACAAAACAAAATCAGATGCTGAACGACCATCTAACATTTTGAATTCATCTTACCCCACGGAAGAAACTGTTGAGGTTTACGAGAGTGAACTCAAGGAAAGATTAAGCATAACTAAAAACGGATGGTGGATTTACAACGTCAATAATTCGAATAAAGTTGTATTTATACTCAAGAAATCTAGAAAATTGAAAAAAAGTCATTCTGGTGTGAATAATAGTTCTGCTGTACTGTTGGATATATCTGCTAATGTTGGTGATATATTGGGTACTGATGCCAAAGAATGGATTAGTGAGTTCATGAATGGGTATTCATAACGTCAAAGTGAAGCCCAAAAGCAAGGGAGGAAGAACAGTGTAACTTACAAATAGTTTAACGAATGAACATGGATGTACGCATTTCACTTTATGAATAGTTTGGTAACCTCTCATTTCACACTGGGAATTATGGGGTTTTCCGCAAGTAGCAGAAGTGTGTATGTGTCAACAGAAGGTTTGCCAATGGACCATCTTTAAACATTGATAGGATTCTCTTTCAAAAATGTGATATGCCTATCAACAAATTGACACAATTCAGTCCTACTTATCTGATTGAAATATTTTAAAGATAAATTCAAATCACATAACAAAAATTTCATTCTCTTGAATTGAACCATTTCAAAATCAAAAAGATCACCATCATTTGCATTTTCTTTATCTTTTGGTAAATGTGGTAGAAATTTAGCAATGTCAGAATACATTCTGAACGGTTTACCATCATCATCAATCAATTTATTTTCTCTTAATAATAAAAATGGATCAAGTTTTGGATAATTTGCATGAACTGTGAAAACTGATGCTTTCATTGGATCAAACCCCTTAAACTTTTCTTCGCCATCTAAAAATGTTCTTTGATTTAGAATTGATTTATACTGTTCATAATCTTCAATTGGATTTCTTTGACCCATTGAAACTCCAATAAATTCACGTTTGTTATTAAACCAACCAAATGATTGAATTGATGATTTGATCTGATAAAATTTTTCACCCCCTCTAACTGCAGCTGAGATGAATGTGTCCTTATCACCTTCACCGGAATTACCTTGTGAAATCAAAGGATAGAAGAAACCAGGTCCATATAGATTGTAAAAGAAAGAAAGCACTAAAGTCTTGACATGATTCTTCTTATTGATTAATAATTGACCTGATTCTGATGAAAAATCAGGGATTGAGTTTTTCAAATCATGATATCTAACATCATTAACATTTTTAACAGGTTTAGGTGAAGTCAAATCCCATTTACCTTCTTTAACTTGTAAAGTTTCATCAACTTCCAATCCAATAATATCAAAAAATAAAGGAGATGTGGTTCTTTCCCAATAATCTGGCCAAATCACCATTCCTGAACTCTTATATGGTTCACTCTCGAAGAAAGGCTCTGGATTTGTCACTAATATATTATCTGAATCTAACAACAACACATTTTCAAAACTTGAAGCGATCAATGCTAAGGATTTGTACTGGTATCCCGAAAAAGTGATATTGGAAGTTAAATCTTCACCAAGAACATTAGGCAAGAGCACACATTTACAATTCAATGCCGGTAGGATTTCTTCACAAAGATTATGCTCGTATTCTTCCTCTGTTGGAATGATGACTTCGATTGGTAACTTGGTTCCAAAAGATCTGATGGATTTAATGGATAACACTGATAACCAAGAGTATTTATCACCACCAATTAACACAATACCTGTACCACTATAAAGATTTGATGGGAAATGTTCTGGAATCGAATCATAGATTTCTTTATGGATTGCTTTGGCAGTATCGATATCTTTTTGTTCCATTTCTAAATATTTTGAAAGTTTTTCTTTGTTCCAAAACGCACCATCTCTAGCATATTCTGTTCTCTCTTTGAATGCTGCTTTTGGCATGTCTTTCTCTTTGGAATCCATCAGTTTCAATATATCACTGTAAAACTTTTGAAAATTTTCATTGAACTCATCATCATACTTCTCCAAAGCCTTCACGCTGTCTGTCAATTGTTTCGTATGACTGATATCTATGTTGGAGTTAGCATACTGGTGTAATAAATGCGCTTCGTTGTCTGAATAAAAATAATCTTGTAAAGAATCTGATATTGAATCAGTTATTGATTTGATTGGGTGGTCTGAGGCAGGATCCTGGATCGATGTGAGGGAGTAGAGGGTGAAAAGGGTGACGGAGAGCAGAATTAGAAGTCGTCTGACTCGTGGTGAGATCAGGCCAATCATGATGGAGGAAAGGCAACTGGGGTTTTGTATTAATGTCTGTTAACTAATTTTTTTGTTTTTTTTGTTGTTGATTCAATTGTTCGAGATCCACAAAACAAGCAATAATGAGAAAATTGGGGAAAGAAGCGAGAAAGAAGGCGAGATGTGTTTGGATTACGGAAGATCTGTTTAAAAGATGTTACAGTGAAGGCAATGAGAATCTGGTGTATTCTTGATACAAAATGCAGTACAAAAACTAAATCTCTTTCAAGTGCTTTGCATTCATGTCTATCAGATTCATTAAATCAGTATTTTTGTGTTATTCAATCATAGACGAACGCCTCGGACAGTGTGAATAAAAAAGATCATCACGTAAACGAATCCTGCAAACACTTCAAGAGCACATCAAAACAGTAAAAATAGACATACCTTTGATATTGTTAGTAAACCACGTTATTTATGGAAAATTCGTAACAAAACAGCCAATTCGCAGCACAGTGCTCAAGTCAGCAAACGACCTTTCATCAATTTCAGACCACCAGTGCCCTAAAAATTTGTACACAAGAACACGACTACCAACAAAAGCTGGTGGTGATCCAAACATATTATGTCCGCCCGGTCGAACAGGATTCCTCATTCAGACTGGTGTCGAAATTGGCCATTTGTTGGGAGACATCATGGAAACATACTGATTATAAAGAGTTAGTCAAATACTCATCATAAATGGATATGGAAACTGCTGAAAACTCATTGGAACGGTCAAGGCTCATACAAGGCTGAAACTAAAATAATGCTATTGTCGACATACGGACATTCAGTCGGAACAAGTGGAAAAAAAGCAATTAATCTTCGCCAGACACGCTCTCTCAATGAATCTTTTCTTAGTCTCCATGGTGGTAATTAAACGTACCTTTCCTTGCTTTGTTTGTGCTTCTAAGTGTGAAGTTGTTTTAGTTGTCGAAAGAAAACTGAAATTTTTTTCAGTTTTTTTTCTCCTCATAGAAAACAAAGAGTTCCGAGGTATATGAGTACCGAGGTGTCACGTGCACCTTACTAAATTTTGTTAGGGCTTCACTTTAAAGAAGAAGAGCAACAAAATAATTGAGTGATGGATTGTACTGTGTATTGTGTATAGTGATGAATTATGTGTTCATGGCTGTGGCTCTTATAAAGGGACTTAATATAACAATTTTTCATGTGACTGCTATATTAACGCCGGCCACAGGGCTCCCACACCCGATGGCCTTGTAATTTATACCCTTATCAGATCACAAAAGCCCACCACCAATTCTTATCACCAAACAGGGAAATACTCACTAAAAGGAGCCACAACCTGTCAAACCGAGTCTCCTCTGCGTGGCCCTACAAACTTGGGGGCACTTTCACCTGGGGCAAACGCGCCTAAGATTTCCTGCGCGAGTCCCTTATCTTTCGTGATAAGCATCACCGTTTCCTAATCGAGTAGCAACCTGATGCCCGATCGAGCAACTGTGTACTCCTATGATAGAAGCACACTCCCATAGTTAAGAGTTGGTGTCCCTATATAATTCTGGAGCACGTTGATTGCAGCTATCAATAGCCAATGAGAAGTCTCTGACGATAGATCTCTGAGATACTGATCTTTGATACTAATTGTCGCTTCGACCTGATATATTAACTCTGGAGGTCCCCGGTCCTCGGTTCCCAACAAATTGACGTATTGCTATAATTCAACAGCTTTGTGATATATTGAGCATTCAGGTAACAGTCTTTATGCGTACACCATCAGATTACTCGCAACTTCACAGACTGGTAATTCTACACTACTGGTATGGAATACAGCGTAGTTATTCTACGGTGTATACTGTAGTTCGTACACCCAACAAACAACACATCTACTAGCGCACGACTCTATATTGATAAGCCAACTACCACAACTCTAGTGACTTGCCTTTATAGCCTATTTTTAGTTATTTTAGCAGCCAAATTTTTCTAGGCGTTTAGTGTTCCTGCTGACTTTTGACACAAAATGTCAACATAAGCTTATTCGAAATAAATCATGAGGCGATGACACTAAACTGTGGCCTTTTCACAACAGCAGGCATTTGACAGGTTTTCGGTCAGGTGCAGCAGTGGCATCAGTAAACAACTGTCAAACTACTTATCTCTAGCTTTTTCCAATGGCATGTTCTTGAAATTGGATGCCTTTATTATCAATTGATGCCTTTCAAAGATAGGAGGACCAACATGTCAAAAAAAATTCAAATAGATAAACTTGTAAAATACAGCTTTTCATCATACAAATTTCGAAATTCACTTATCTTCATGATATGAGTATTATCTAAAAAGATGACATTATGCTTGGCTTTGGAATGATTATCTGGTATTTAGCAATGTTGAATTGGTTTATCTGTTAATCTAATATGACGTATTTAAATTTAAAAATCAACAAATTTATGCTGGTGCGCTTTAAGATCTGAAGATACTATGGATATTAGTTGATAGTAACTTGATAAGTAGTTATAATGGCAATAGATTTCTGATTCAGTAGTGCTGGCTTGCCGAAACTTCCAATCTCCATTGGTTGTATTTTATTCGATATCTCGACTGCAATTTGACATCTTGCTATCCGATACGTTGAGTTGGTTTAAGAGACTTGTAATTCCGGAGAAGCTATTATACGGCTTTAAGTCATCGGTTGTTTTGAAACTATAATTTCAAATGACAGCATCAAATTCTATCCTGAGATGAATTTTAAAAAGCTTGCGGATTGCCTGAACAAGAAACCGGCACTAATTAAGGTGTCTGAAACCTTGTTAGTATTCAGCACCCGGACTTACCATTTGAAGCAATAGTGATAAGCAAATAAGATATCGAATCTCATGGTCGCTCACAAGTTACAACGTATATCTTTAGTCTCACAAATTAGACTTTGTTCATGGCACAAAAAATATATGGAGAAGTATTTTTAGTGGATGTGCGGTGCGTTATCTGATTTCAGAACACTCAATTACACTGAACACCATCGGTGCCGTACGGGTTCAAACTTCAAACTTCAGAAAAGTTTCTATTGTTTCAGACTTTAGTTATGTTTATTGTAGTCTTCTTGTCTTTTGCTCAATGATGAGCATATAATAGTGACAGTGGATACGGCCATACAATAGCAAAACATACAAGTTATAACTTACGATTACTACCGCGAACTGCTAACTAATCATTCTAAAGTTTAAACTACAGTGACGTATCCTTCGATACTGGATACCTTAATTACGAGTAACCACCAGATTTTATTTATACCCCAGGAATTTCAACAATATTCGGTTATAAGAGAGATTTTAATGTACGAAAGCAGTAGTAAAAATTGTCTCTTTTAAAGGTCTAAGCAGAACCCAGGCACAAATTGGGAATATCGATAGGGTCCTACGGGATTAAAGTAGGGGACGTCCCTATATCTCCCCATTCCCACATGCGCATTGCGGACGTGCTGATCTTCCTATTCTGGTTAAATCAGGGGGGTACATGGTTGCTCTCATATTTCTTTTTAACATGCGGAAGGGTCTTATTGATATTTTGAGAGGGATAAGTAGGGAATTTTACAGATCTGGGGTGGAAAATAAGTTATAGTCGATTTTTCATCACCGGTTGATTCCTATTAGGGTTCAAGTGGGAACAGAAACGCTTCTTTCACTCCCTGAAGACTAAGGTGGTCCCCACTGTGTAGCTTTTTAACTCTACTGGGCCTAAAAGAGACACAAAAAAAAAAGCGAATCAACGGTTGTGCACGGAAAAAGAAAAAGTTGCATAAATAATTTTATTTTTTTTAAAGCTCATCTCATCAGATTCCAGAACTCAATTGGAATTTAGAACGGAGGTGTCATTTTGAAAAGAGAAGCGGGACATTTTCAAATGGACGGATTGACACACTGATTTAGAGCATGGATTGAAAGCATCCACCCAATTGCCTACATCACTCCCGTTCCCGCATCCTTGTGCCTCTTTCGTAAGTGATAGATCGTAATTCTCAACACGTATCCACATCAACACTCTCCGCTGAAACAGATTTAGTTCCGAACAGATTCAAACACTGCAGTAATTCATGTAAACTATGTAAACCATAACCCGTTTAGTGCAATTCCTATTACTTTAGCGCCTCTTGATTGGCCGAGAAGGCGCCTTCTCGTTTATTTCAAGGGAAAATTTCTCATGCACCGCCGCACTAAGAGCCCATCCCTTTCAACAGAGTCCGCCTAGAATGTAGAAGGGTGCTACAAGGAGCTACAAGGAGATCTCTGCCTAGAAGTAGAAAAGTCCCGGGAGGGTAACGGGAGATCTGCGCTCCTTATGCGTCATGCGGCATACAATAAAAAGAAATTAAAAAAAAAATTAAAAAAAAAAATTATGTAGAGAAAAAAAAAATTTATATTTAAGGAAATAAGGATCTTGTTTAAAACTGCTCATTGTTCCAGATTCAACAGCATAACAATTTGTTAAAAGAAAGGAGGTTTTTTGATCTTTGTTTTCTTTATACTTTTACTTTATTACTTTTTTAACTCTTGCAATTCTCTATACTTTCTAGATATATCTAATTTTAACAGATCAATATTCTAATAGAAAGTAGTCTTGCAATTTTCCCCCTTTTATTTTTTTTGATACCCTCTTCCAAAGATCCCAAGAAACAAATCCTTTTACCTTATTCTTCAACACAATGGTTCAAGCAACTCGTAAGTCAAGTCGTGAACGTTTTTTAACAACCAAAGCTAAACAATTTCAAGAACAACACATCCCATCACAATCCACAACCATGACATCTGTTTCCAAGAAACCCATCTTGAGATCAATCACCACCATTGACGATAATGAAAACACATACAATAACCTCAGCTTCAAAAGAAGAAGAGTTCAACCAACTTTGCCTAAGACTGAAGAAGATGAGATGCCGATTTACGAAAGTTCTGATGAGGAAGATGATTTTAAACCAATGTTCAAATTGAGAAAAGATCTATTACTTGAAGAACAAGGTCAGGAAGATGAATTGTTAGGATTATCTGATGATGAAAACATTTTCAACTCTGAAGATGATAATGAATATGCTAGTGCAATTTCAGATTATGAATCAGATAACTTGACAACTAAATTCAAACCTATTCAAAAAAGATTTATTAACCATTCCAAAGCTTTTGATCAATTCAAGAGAGTTCAAGATGAAAAAAATTTAAGATTAGAACCTAGATTTTTACAAGACGTTTCAAACAATATGTTTGATTCTGAAGATGATGAAGATGAAAGTCCAATTACTTCAAACTTCAACTTTAACTTAGTTGATGGTGATTTGAAATCCTTAGAGGAAAACTTCAAAAAAATCATTGACGAAAACCATAAATCTGTCCCTTCTTCATCTGGTTTAACTGAAAACCAATCATCATCCACCATTGCATCCACCTCAAACCAACCATCCAGCATCACCATTGATGATTTTGTCGATTATTCATCAGAAGTCGTTTCATCAGATGAAGACTCTCAAAAATCTGAACACGAACAAAGTGGAGAATTCAAGAAATCATCGTCGAGATTACTTCATTACAGACATGATGAAAAACATAACTTAGCATTCTTGGATGTTTCTTCATTCCCAATGAGATATGATCCAACCACTGCCAAAACATCAAGTGGTAACAAGAAGAATGTTAGAGCTTTGAACAGAAGAGCTATTCTTTCAGGTATGGCTAGTCAAATGGTTGGTACCGGTATGTCCATTGGTGAATTCAACATCTTTTAATTTAAACTGGGGGTTTTCATTTTAATTCATTTTTGTTTTTTTTTTTGCTTTTGATTTTGAGCAGTTGCTTTGCGTTTTCATTCATTAATTAAGCTGGTATTATGGGTTTCTTTGCTTAATTTATTGGTTTTTACAAGGTTTAATCGTATCTTATTTGCTTTAATATTTTACTTCTATCATTGTCATTACTGATCGACTCTGATTGTGCTCTTTATTTGTTCTTTGGTTTACTCTTTTTATTGCATAGTTTGGTTTTAATTGTCTTCTTTTTTGGTTTTACACATTCGTTTCAACTTATAGAATTTGCTTTTTATTTACTTTGAATATTATGATCAATATTAGTCGTTTACAAAGGATTATAGTCCTGTTTACTGTATCCATATCCCATCCCTTACCATTATTTAAACCACGCTTAGCGGAAGCAAGCATCCTGGCACTCGCAGAGGGGAAGCTCTAGCGGGTAGCTGGGCAGACTCCCCGCCCGCTTCCCCGCCCGCATTTAGTGGAGCCGCACCTCAGGAGGAAACAGGAAGGGAAAAACAACAAAAAGAAACGGTTCCAACAGTTGTGGAAGTCTCGAGAAAAGTTGCCATTTGGCAGTAGAGATTAGTAGAATATTGTTGTGATGTGTCACTGTTGTTTATTGGGAGAGACCACCCTTCCGATTCTGCTGTTTTTGGCTCACCTTTCTCTCGAATCGATTCGTTTCTCGCTTCCCGATTTCAACCGTTCGTTTGTTTTTTATCTGCATTGAGATGAGTAAAAAATTTTCTATAAGACTAGAGGATTATCTCTGTTAATTTCCACGACAAACTCTTCAGTTCTTCCCCTAGCTCAGTTCTTGCACTCTCTTTGAAGCCACTATCCGGCTCACACTCAGTTCCATATTCGCATTCCCACACCCGCAACCTGAACCATGTCCTCCTCGGCCGTTGCAAACTCGCATCTCAGCACTTCACCAACCACAATTCCATCACAAAAATCCAAAACCACAACCTTACAACAACAGAAATGGCCATTCTGGTACGGTGGATTCGGTGGTGGTGTCGCCTGTCTCTTCACACACCCGCTGGACTTGGCCAAAGTCAGACTTCAGACTGCTCCATTACCAAAACCAACAATTTTACAAATGGCATTATCGATTTTCAAACATGATGGTATTTCAGGTATTTACTCTGGTTTGAGTGCTGGTTTATTAAGACAAGCAACTTATTCCCTGACAAGATTCGGTGTTTACGAATACTTGAAAGATAACTGGATCCCACAAGACAAGACCAAATCCATGGCTTATTTATTACCTATTAGTATGGTTAGTGGTGCAATTGGCGGTGTTGTTGGTAATCCGTCCGATATTGTTAACATTAGAATGCAAAACGATACTGGGTTACCTTTGGACAAAAGAAGAAACTATGCTAATGCATTTGACGGTGTTTATAGGGTCGCTAAAGATGAAGGTTTCAATGCCTTGTTTAGAGGTTTATCAACTAATTTAGTGAGAGGTGTTTTAATGACCTCATCTCAAGTTGTCACTTATGATATTGCCAAAGAATCACTGATCAAGTATCTAGGCATGCATAAAGATTCATTTTTCACCTTTTTCAGTTCTTCATTGTTTGCAGGTCTAATTGCAACTACTATTTGTTCACCAGCTGATGTTTTAAAAACCAGAATTATGAATGCAAGTCATAATCATCAACCAGTTGTTAAAATCTTAACTGAGGCATTGACTCATGAAGGTCCAAGCTTTTTGTTTAGAGGTTGGGTTCCAAGTTTCATCAGATTGGGTCCAAATACCATCATAACGTTCTTAGTTGTTGAAGAATTAAAGAGATTGAAAGTCGGTCTTTGATTTTTTGTTTTTATTGGTATGTTGTTTTTAGTGTTTTTTTTTTTCTTCTGTTTCATTATTTTTGTTTTGTGCTTAAGTATGTTGACTGGTGTATCATTCTTTGTTGTACATATGCAGTCTCTTAATTTATAGATTTGATAAAGCTGCATTGTATTCTTTATTTCATGTAGAGTTCCAGTATTTCCGAGTATGTCCGAATGTGTCAAAATACTAATTCGCGAAAGTACACTTCAACTCTCTGAATATTGGTCTGTGAATACTGAAGACTGAAAGGCTGTAATAGTCTGATACCCAGTCGATTATCGAAAATTCAAATCTGAACTTTCCAGAATGATTCAAATATGCCGAAATATTTACGTTGCTGACAAGTCTACTACTCAAATGGTAGTCCCAAAATTCTTGAAAATAGTGAATACAATTCGCAAGACAGGGCCACAAATTTGACTACTTTATTGCTAACTAACATGTATTCAACAATTTGTGGTAGAAGTCAGACTAGCCAATCTACAGTTCACAATTCTCAATAGTCAGTCATTAGACCCCCTCCCCCTCATATATATAAGAAAATTTGTTTTTTTCGTCTGAAATACCTTCTGCGCGGAAGCATAACATAACCGAGATGAAAACTCACCAAATTCCTTGTCCGACCAACAAGTTCTAACTTAGGCTCAAATGACACTGTATCGGATATCTCATCTTACCCCATCTCATCGTAACAAAGAAGCTCATTATCATTATGATGCTTTCAAATTGAAAGAAAACTCCGCCCCGGCTGAATGGCAATGCATCTCGACTCTCGACTCTCAACTTTAAAGTCTCCATTCGTTCGACAAAGATTTCCAAATTTAGAAACATTAGACGAAACTCTAAGGATCTTACCCCTGTCCATTCTTCCGTGTCCCGGAGGGGTAATTACATTGTTAGTTTTGACGGTTTTTCGGAGTCCAATTCTTGCATGGTTCGCATTGCGTCTTTGTTTACGTTTTCGAAGAAATTGGCATCTGAAGTGGGGGTATCAAGCTGGCACATTGACCCTTTGAGAAGAAAGCAATTGGATGTGAGGTTGATTGATAAATTGGTGATCGAGGTAGTTTTGATGGGATTCGTATCTGATGATAGGATTAACTACGATGAAACTTGAAATTAAGGATAGAATATTCAATTAAATAATGGCAAGCTTTGAACAAAGGCAAAGACAAAGACCAGAAATATAAATAAGATAAATATAATAAAATAGACGTAAATGAATGTATGTTGAAACAAAGTTTCAACCCGCGATGGAACATAAATTAAAACCCAAAAACAAAACAAAAATCATTAAAATCTCAAGACATCACAACCCTTCATGACACATCATATCGTTACCCCGATCTTCTTCAAGACATCATCAGTACTTTCTTTTCTCCAATCAACAGTTTCCAAAATATCTTGAATGAGTTCATCATTCTTATTAGCTGGCATTGTTGACAAATTAGTCATGCTGGAATGTGAAGAGACGTTGTTGCTGAATAAAGAAGGTGGTTCCATTGGAGGTTCATCCTCATCAACTTCATTCTTCTCTGCTATTGATTGGACAATTTGGGAAAATTTTGCCTTTGTGCGTTTTTCCTTTTTGGAGTTCGAATTCTTTGGTTTAGATTTCTTGATAGATGATTTTGGAATTATTACTGATTTGGTTGATGATAAAGGTTCAAATTTCAATTTGTTGTATTCCTCTTCTCGTAACATTTCTTCATCTTCATCTGAATATGAAGGAATACCATTATTCATCACGGGGCTTATTGACCCAACAGAACTAGTAGAGATGCTTGAAGACATTGACATGGGTATGGAGGAAGATGGGTAGGTATGCTCTGTTGGTGAAAGAGATGCACTGTTTGGTGAAATTGTATCTAGTTTGACTCCATTTAACGTCATCAAGTTCTTCAGTAGGTTGTTGAGTCTAGGAATTATGAAATCGTGAAGGGTGCTTGGTTGATCATCAACGATTGAAGTTCTCAAATTTTGTAACTTGGATGATTTGGATGATTGTAAAGATATCAACAAGTTATAATATAGCACTGATGATTCTGAATCCGTGTTTAATGATAGGACTTTCAAAGATACTATGAAGATCTCGATTATAGCAAAATCGATTGATATGAGATCATTATTCTGGATGGAGTCTGCAATGTAATCTTTGTAAAGTTCCCAGTTGGATAACACTGAATCACTTAATGATGACTTTGATTCCACGTTTTGAGTATCATGATCAAATAAGTTCAGTACTAATTCTTTCAATCTGAATAATTTGTCATTGTTGTTATCAAAATCTTGTAAATTAACAAGATTCATGAAATTCTCAATAAATTTTAAAGCCATGTTCTTTTCGAAATTAATTCTTTTTCTATGGTTATTGATATTTGACTTGATGAAATTGATCAAGGTTTCAAGTTTTGTTGAATCACCATTCATTAAAAAGTTCAAGAATAATAAATTTAATAAATTTTTTAGAAAAATTTCAGAATTGAAAATTTCAACATCAATTAACTTTGATAGTTGTTTCTTGTTGAAGATGGAGTTATTGTTCAACATGATGTTCAAGTTTGATGAGTAGGTAGATGTGTTCAATGAACTGTTCAGTTGACTGGCGATTGAATAATATGATGATAGAAAAGAGTTCATGAAATTGCTGAAGTTGAAATCAAGTGATGGGTATAGATATTTCAACAAGATCAATAGTTTAAACTTATTAGTATTGAATATCTTGGATAGATCGAAATCCAAGTAGGACAACAACGTTATATCAGGATTAAACACCTGATAAAAGCTTTTCAACTTTCTTGAAAGGTTATTCAAGTTTGATTGAACTTCAGCAGCATTCAAATGGGTTTGATTAATGACTAGAAATTCATCATTTAACGTCAAAGAGATGAAACATTTGTCAGAGAGTTTGATCAAGTTCAAATTATTACTGTTCTTGTCATCAATCTCATCATTAGTTAACTCTGAGGTACTTTTCCAGCTTTCAAAACTCTGTAAGTTGATATTCAGACTCTTCGATATGGCCAAATATTGGGATCCAAGCAGATCGATCTTGCTCTGTATGAAGTTGACCTGGCTGACTAAGTCTTTGAGGTTGTCTGATCTTTGTGGTGGTAAAACGTAGTCGATTTTGCACTGAATATTCTTCTTGCAGCAGGAAGTACATGGGCCTGGGTTCTTAGCGAATGCATCACACTTGATCTTGTGTTTTCTGCAGCGAATGCAGGACTTCAACAGCTTCGGTTTAGGCAGCGACGTGAGGTCCATTATGAAGGCATTTATCTCTATGAAGAATCAGTATAATAAGAGAGAAAATTGTCTTGTTTAAATAAGCCTTAACCTCTTGTATTATATTTTGCGGCTCTTTTATTGGCTCTTTCGCAAAAATAGGCGCGCATAAAAAGTTTGACAGATGACATAAGCACATCAAGGCACTGGTGAACTGAGGCACTTTTGAAGCGTAAGAAAGAGGTTGAAAAGGTACCTGAGGAACTAAACAGTAATTCTACGGCATTTATCAACTCATAACTCGTCTATTTCCGTTTTGAAGCTCTCTTTTCAATCCCTTTAGGCCCAATTCCATCCAGATCAACGATGAATCCGGACTCCTGAAACAAAACGCCCAGTCCGAAGTTCGGTCTTTTCGCGAATCGCAGATCGGACTCCAGATTTTCGGCACTTAAAAATACCGAGCCATATTCTGGCCAATCAGAGGCGTTCTCGGTCTACGTTAGCAGCCCGCGCCTTGAGTCAACGGTTCCCCAGATTTGTATATCGGTTTTATTTCCTAATCGGATAGTTGAATGGAGGTACAGAAATCCGTCAATGCTTATTGATTCAAGAAGAGATCAATTCCTCAACCAAAAGTCGAATTACTTGTAAAAGAAATACATGAATGCGTTTATTTGTTCCCTTTATGTGATGGTTTACGTCTACTTTTCTTGCGTTTTTTGGTAACTAACCGGTCTTTCGTCGGGATAGCACCGTTCAAGTCCTTACTTAGAGAGCTGATCCGCTCTTCTATAGTTTCAGCATCATCCTTTTCTCCACGTTTCTTGATATGGATGGTGGAGCTGGCTGAAGGATCCTGTGTTTCATCTGTTTGAACGCTTGAATTAGGCGTAGTTTGGGACTCTTTCTCTGTGTGTTTTCCTATCGTAGTATCTTTCTCTATGCTGTAGTCTTGCTCAACTTTTGGTGAAGCGTTGTCAGTTTCTGCAACCTGAACTGGTTCATCAGATTTTTCAACTTGAACTGGTTCATCAGATTTTTCAACTTGAACTGGTTCATCAGCGGTTTTAATACCTAATCCAGTCATGGCTTCACTGATTTCATTGATCTCATTTTTCATTTCTTTGATCTCTTTGTTTCTACTACTAGAGTATCTGGTCAATCTGTCCACAACCTTCGAATATATATCGTTCTTCTTCTGATATTTTTCTTCTAATTCATCGGATCTCAAATTAACTGATTTCAAAGATCTAAAAATAATGGTATCACTCTTATTGATCAACGAGATGTTCTTGTCAATGACCGTTTTCCTCTCTTCTATGTATTCATTCAACTGTGTTTTTAAGGCCTTGATCTGTTCTGTGTAGTTCTCCTTGTAGCTTTTGATACTCGCCGTTAACGCATCATAACTAGCTTTCAACTGATATATCTCCATTTTTTGATGCTCCACTTCATCTTTATAGTTCAACATTGATTTTAGTTTCATCCTCTGTTCGTGACTTTCCTTCTCACTCACACTAAGTTCTTCTTCAAGGTCGTTTATTCTGCGCTCCTTTCTCTTCAACAATGAGTTTATTGTATCATTTTCATGTTTAGAATTGCTGAGTTGTTCAAATATTTGATCTCTTCTTTTTGTAATTAATTCATTGGATTTCTTAAGTTCAATGTTATTCTGTTTCAATTTGAGATTTTCTAGTTTCAAATCATCAAGTTCCTTATGCAAAGTCTCAATAAATCTAGTCGACGAGTTTTTTGTTTTGACGGGACTAGTGTTTGTTGATTTTGGTCCCTGGAGAAAGATATTCTCCTTCAATGGGGATCCACTCATTATTTTTTCGTGATTGCTTTGATTTCTGGATAATCTTTGATGATTCCGGGGATTATTAACAGGTTCTGGTTATATGAAAGTTGTGCAAATCGGCTTCACTGATATTTTATGATTGGTCTCATTTCGTCGAGTTTTTTTTTCTTTTATTTTTTCAGTTTTGTTTACATTTCGTTCACAGGCATAAAAATAACACATTTAACGGAAATAGGCACAAAATGATTTAGCTTACTCTAGTTTTGATATTGTGATTCCGCTTTCTGCTTTATGCATTGTTGTGGCACAAACGTATCACGGACTATCAACTTCTGTAACAAATGTGACAGTAGATGCTTTTAGAACACAATAAACTTCAAACCGTTAGCCTTTAATACGAGAGATAAAGGAACTAGAAGGGGAGAGCTAAACTATTGTAAATTTACATTAATTCATTTAAAAGCAATTATACATCATCACTGTGCCATCCTCATACCCAACAGCCAACAAATCACTCTGCATCAGTTTCGAATCTCTTCTATTATCACTCTTGAAGTTGGCAGGAAGGTCAGATTTCTTCACTAATGCTACTGTATTGGGTTTAGTTATTAATTTATTCCTCTGTTTGATATCTTCCTCGTTCTGTAAATTCCCAATGATATTCAAATCACCCTGGATCATTCCCCTTGGCTTCTTAAAGCATGAGACGTACTTTAGCTCAACCACGTTGTTTGTTTTAGTCAGTTGGTAGAAATTGATCAAACCTGTCCATGATGTGATTGCATAAGTAGTATTAATGATTCCAACGTTGGATATCTTATTGATGTTTAGTTTTAAACGAGTGGCTTCACCGCTTTGGATGTCATGGATCACGATTTGAGATTTGACAGAGGTGGAAATGATCAGGTTGTTTGTCTTGTCAAACGTTAAAGACAAGATTGGCTCAGGGAAATGATCTTTTGAAACATTGATGATCTTGATTAAACTATCAGCATGATTGAATTCCAGCTGAACAACATGACCGGACTCATAACCGATGACTAGCATTCTTGAAGAGACCCAGATAAGCTTCATTATTATCCCCAATTTATCACCTCTATTGACATCTTCATCAGAACCTGTCTCTACTTTAAACTCATCGAAGGTAAATCCCTGTTGAAGACATCTTTGATAAACATCAAGCCCTTCATATAGTCTCTTGAGATGACTTCCTTCATTTGAATTGTTTCTAGTCTTGAGTTGTGATAGAAATGAAATATCATAAACGTCAAAAAAATTGGAGTTTTTAGTATTTGGTGTTACCAATAAGCATTCATGAATATCAACATTACTGAAATTCAAAGTGTTTACCGGGATTTCATAAACCATTCTCTTTGACTCATCGGTGGTGAACCCATCATTTACATCAAACAAGTTCCATATTTTAATCGAATAATCTCTTCCATGTGTCATTATCAACCCAAAATATCCAACATCAACGGTCTTTTGCAAATCATCATCTGCAGTTTCACTGATACCTAGCTGTTCAATAGTCATCACTTGGGAATCATGCCCTTTAAATTGAAAAACAGGTCTCCTCGTGTTCAAATCCCATAGGATTATCAATCCTGACTCATCTCCAGAGACAAGGTATGGCTTCAGCACGAGCTGTTCTTTTTCTCCATTTGAGTGCTTGATTAGATGAGTGTTGGTCTCATTAATCAATATTGAATCGGTGTTATTAGTTGGTTCACCAAGTGTCGATCCTTGTATCAGTTCTCGTCTTATTGGCACATTTTGTCTTACTTTAGGTGACTGATTAGAGAAGATGGGCACATGGATGAATTGAAGACTTGTGATGGGCTGTGTGTGTTTCCTGAGTGCAAACAACGGAGGTTTGGTGTCTGTTGATAACAAGGACATCTAAATGTCGTTGATACAGCCGATTGTGTTCTTGGGATTTGTAGGTTGATCGTACTACTAAAGTCATCTCATTCATTTTTTATTTTTCTTCACAATCTTGACAAGCTACAATATAAATGAAAACAAACCATAAAAAATGTGCATTATACAGAACAACTATCGGAAAATCTCAGTCGTTGAGTTCATTCAATCTTAAGAGACAATTTCAATCTTCCGGCTGCTGTAGTCCTGTTTTTTGAAAATTCTGGTTTTGTTTTATTATTAAACTCTCGTTTTTCAACTTCAGTGACATTATAGCCATATCTGGCGAACAGCACGGCAGGAAACCCCGAAGTGATTCCAACCAAGACAAACAACGCAATGAACTTTTGTAAAAAATACATTTTTTCTTTTTATTCTATCAATCTAACAACAACAGTAATGGCAAACGGGAAGTAACTAATCTAAAAAAAGACACTCTAAACCATCGAGAGGATAACCATCAATAAAACTTTGAAATAACGAAGAGTATTAGCAGCTTAAATATGGTCAAAGAGTTTAGTTTGCTACATGTTCTGTCGATGTTTGATGGTTTGATTCTGCAAAATGGGGTAGGGTTCCAACCAGAACATTATGTATATTGAACCTGTTCAACGTCAAAAATAATAATTAAAATAGATGATGTCAATTGTATCGAGAAGTTCATGCATCCCTTTCAAAAACATCTGTTCTCGAATCAGTATTCCCAAAGCTGTAGTCAAGACTAAAAGAATGTTTTCTTTTTGTGCTCTATCTGCTCTTTTTTAGAATTTCATCTGCTTGATGGGAAAATAAAATTGGGAATATCCATGTTTGGGGACACATGTTGTAGTCAATGAAGGCACTACCTGCTCTACATAAAAATAATGGAAATTTCTTATGACACCAAAAGTTTTGTACCAGTTAACAGGTCTCTTTACTAATATTTTTTTGATAAACTTGAAGAGTTTTGCTTCTGTGCCTTTTAAAAATTAGCGAGTTACCTTGTCCGTCTTGGAAGTTATAAATGAGGGGACTCGTAAGTAATAGGAAGTACTCAGAGCATTGATGTTACTTCTTAGAACTTCAGATTTAACCGATAGTACGATTCAAATCTTCATTCTAACAGTAATCATTCTCTAACAGCAATAACGAATCTAAAAAAATTAGGCCTCGCTGTCAGCTATTTTCTCAGATCAATGATCACTGTTTTTAACTCATCAGTTTCATAAGCCGAATTTTTTCTCAGTTTGGTAATTAGTAGATCTATATCTTTCTTTTCAAATTGTAATTTTTTATTTAACCGATATTCTTCCAGAAAAAAATGTAGAGGCTTATTGCCTGTTCTTTTAATATATCTACTCTAAAAGTTGAATGATTAATTAAAGCGAGAATCTTTTTAGCAGGGTGACTCTACACCGTCCCTATCCTTCGATATTGTCTCGGACGTACAATGAACATTGAGAGTTATCAGATAGTTTTTAGGCTTATCACGATTCACTCATATGAACAGGTTCTAGTTAGTTGATCATATTGACTACGCTCGTTGCTGGATCCACTAATCATAAATCTCATGTTATTGATTCAAATTTTAAAAACTAGACTACGCAATATTTGCAACTGATGTCATAGACACTTCTTAATTTTGTTCTCCATACAAATCCTCACGTTGAGATTTAGAACCAGGAACGAAACTCAATGGATAACTCAAAGAACTAACTCTGACTGCATGTCTGTTATCTCTTCCATCGCCCAAGTAATCATTAACAGGAGCATGTTGACTGACACGATTATCCCATAGGGCAGAAGCACCTAATTTAAAATCTTGATTTTGTTGCCAATTAAAACGAACTTGAATGTCTAAATTGGAATCATAAACTCTATTCAAATAGTTCAAGATCAAATCACTTTCTTGTGGTTCTAAGCCAACGATTCTAACTGACATTGCAGGATTTATATTCAATGCTTTCCATCCAGTGACAGGATGTGTCACAACTATTGGATGCTCACGCTCAACGTATTTAGCACCACCTAAAACATTATCTCTTTCTAAATATCTATGACCAGATCTTTGAACAACAAATTTACCATCGAGGAATTTTTGGAAATCTTTTGACAATTTATCATAAGCACCATATCCCGAGACCCAAACGGTATCACCACCAGTTTCAGGAATAGCATCAATGTGTAAATGGGTTAAACCAGCTGGGTTAACTTCATGAACTAAATCAGTGTGAAGACCAGTGAAATGACCCTTGGTGTATGCGGTTTCTTGATAACGTTTGTTGAATTTACCCCAAACAACCGTAGAACCTGGTAAACCGGGGATGTGTGCAGCCATTGGATGAACTTCAACATTGTTAGAGGAATAGAAATTACCAATCTCTAATTGCTTTTGTGGTGATAAATCTTGATTTCTGAAGAAAACAACAATTCTTTCAGCAATCAAAAGTGCTAATTCATCAAGTTCTTGTTCGTTCAAATCTTGTAATTGAACACCAACTAATTCAGTTCCAACATATTTAGTCAAATGTTTAACTTCTTTAACTTTGGCAAACAAGGCTTTCTTTTCAGGATCAGCATTCTTACCACGGTCAATGTATGATTCATTTGGTTTGTTACGAACTTGGTAGGCATCATCTAGAAAGATAGGAATGTTGGTTGGTCTTTCTGGATATCCTTTGGAAAGATCAATTCCGTATTTAGTCAATCTTGCTCTGGTTGTTTCTGGCAAATGTTCGGAATAGTCATCACCAAATCCTTCATTGTATCCGTTTGGATTTTTCAACTCGACCTGGATGGTCGGATTTTTAGCCTCAGAGTTGGATTTGGTGTCGAACTTGATGGAAGTTTGAGTTGTGGAAGTCATTGTTTGGCCTGTCCCTTATCTAGATTTAAACCTAAATATCTGCCTCGACTCGTAGTGGAATGTTCTTCCTTATATACCCACTGTTCTAAAGATCACCCCACAAGAGCCATCATAAGCGGTTCAAGAGCCACAAACCACAGATTTTATCCACAATAGTTGAAGTATGGTCGGTGGGTATTTCTACCGATTGGGCAATATTTCCGGATTGTGTCACCGCGATTTCGGAGTTGATAGAAAATTGTGTCAAAACTGTGGATCAACAATCAGTATAATAAGTAAGCAAATTGAAATATGAAAAAATAAGTCCAGGAAGAGATTTCACACTACAGATCAGCTGACTAATTAGCTTAGAGTGAGAGAATAGTAATGTGTAAAATATAAATAAATTTTCTAATAACAGGATACCCTTCAGTCTTTTCCGACCAATATGGAGACAATAAAGTCCACAAACTTGCCAAATTTGGATCTTGGGCCTTGAGTTTTCTTAAACTCTTCTAACTCTTGATAATATTGAGCCTCATGTTCTTCGATCTCTTGCAATCCGGAAATGAGGTCCACATCTTCTGATTTTTTCCATTTGCCTCGTTTATACAACTTCCAAACGATGTAGAGCACAATATTAATAAAAATCGATAAATAATTGAATAAAAAGGATGAGATGTCCCAATTGCCCTTGATGAAGACCTTATAACCGTTGATCCAGACCATGATGAATGGACAGATGAAACCGAATATAGCAGTGTATGGTTGAAACCAACTTTTGAAAGTGAATTCATCACGATTTATACCTTGTGCCAAACATGCTTTATAAAAGAAAAAATAAGTTATCATCATCAAACAGAAATTTATTAGTTGGGAAGCAGTAATCAAATTCAACAACCAATTCAAGACAACTGCAGAGTTATTGTTCAGTTGTAAAAATGAAATCAATGACCAACACAATGAAACAAAGACAGCATAGATTGGAACACCTTGTTTGTTACAGTATGAAAAAACAAAAGGTGCTTTACCTTCCAATGCCATACCGTACAGAGTTCTTGAAGAACAATATGTGTATGCATTACCAGCGCTGAAAGCGGCAAATATCAAAGCACCATTAACAATATTAGGCAACACTTTGATTCCCATATTATTCATGGCAATCACGTATGGTGAAGAAGCAGCACCTGGTCTACTTTCATTAATTGAAGCAGTTAGATCCGGATCATTGTAAGGGACCAAGATCCCCACACATAGTGCACCTCCAATGAATAAAAAAGTTAATCTGTAAAATATTTGCTTGAATGCTCTTGGAAGTGTCGAGCTTCTAGGGAGAATGGTTTCACCAGCTACCATGGATAAGTAATCAGGACCTGCAATAGTATAGGAAGCTTGTGTCAAACAAGCAATAAAACCTTGAAAATATCCAAGTGATCCTTTAGACCAATATTCTCTGAAAGACCCTGGGTTCTTCCAATAAGTGAACCCAAATGCATGACCTTGTGGGTTACCACCAACCATAGTTATAAAAGTGAAAAACATCAATCCAATAGCCAAAAGGATTTTCCCGATGGCCAGCCAAAATTCAGTCTCTCCATAGATTCTAACTGCAAATATTGAAATAAGGAAATATAACACAACTTGGACCATCAGCGTAATAACAGGGGAATAATCATCTCTCCAATAATGAATGATGGTATTGACACCAACAACTTCGAACGGAATCAACACACATTCAAGAAACCAAAAGTTCCAGCCTGCCATGAACTCCAAAGCATCATCACAACATCTACCTGCCATTCTAATGAATGGAGAACTAATCGGCAAATAACAAACCATCTCTGCTGTGGACACCGTTATACAAAGGATAGGAATACACCACAATGCGAACCCCAAGAGCAAGAACCCAGGTCCACCTTTCTCCAAAGCGCCCCCAATCGACACAAAAAGAGCAGTGCCAATGACCCCTGATATTCCGATCAGCTGGACATGTCTGTTTTTCAATCGCCTGTGGGTCTGGGGAATAAGTGTGGAGGTGTCACTCAATGAGAACTGGGTGATGGTTTCCTTGTCGAGCTGCTCACTAGCCTCAGGACCCTTGTCTTTGTACTGGTTCTGTGAGTTGGACAGCTCGACACCATTGCTGCTCGACCTGGACTCCGGGAGAGGTAAAGGAATGAAAGTGTCTTTCAACAGTTGAACAAACCGGTTCGTCATCTGTGCTTAACGGGTGTCTAATATGAAGAGAATGGACACAGAACACGGGGAAGTGGACTGCCTTTGCAAGTGAAAGCGAATTGATACTCGAGAGCTGTCTCAATGTTTACAGATTCGAATAAGTTGAAACAATGAAAATTTTCATTTTACTCCATAAAATCTAAAAATCTGGAGGTGCGTCAGTCAAAAAAAAAGCTAAACTCTAGAATTCTAAATTACAAAACTCTGTCAATGCAGACTTGAGTATACTAGTTATGAATCCTGATCAGTGTGATATTTCTGAGCAGTATGAGGACTGATTCTTTTGGTCACTGGGAAATCTCCTCTTTCAGATCATTAATGGTAATATTTTGAATTTTATCTTGATAAAAGCGTGGGTCAAAATTCTGCAACGACAAGGCCAACTTGAGTGGCTGTTTCCGTTTTCCTCTTTTTGCTGATGGCACATAAATATCTTTAAGAAGATTTGTGTGAGTGTTTAGTTTTCCAATTTTGAATGTAACTGTGGAGTTGGATGGAGGTTGAGAAGATGTCAGGCCAGAAGCTTTGGACTTTATGGATGGTTTACAAGAACTGGAGCATAAATGATAATATGTCTTGAAGTCTTTGATAGTGTAGCCTGGAGTTTCTGATAACTCTTTTTGGTTAGATGGGTCAGGTGAGTTTGAGGTTTCCGAATCCTTTTTAGACTTTTTTTTTGGTTTCAACTTTGGTTTCAGTTTTGGTTTTTCCGATTTGAGGTTTGGATTGTAGTAATAAGTAGGAAAGTTGACTTCATGCCAGATTTCTTCGAGTCTAGAAAGGTATTTGTAATATTCCTTGAATCGGGGATACTCCTGGTTCCATATCTGTACATCAGGGTTAGAATATGATAGTATTATTCGACTGATGTATACATACTATTGAAACGACTTTTGAAACCTCATCCGTTTTTATAGAATCTTTTCCAGTAGAGACAACAAGCTTACCAAGAATGGCGCGAGCAATAATGAACTGGTTTCTAGGCCTGGAAATTTTGTTTGCCTCTTTTGATTGATCAGTCTCACTTGATAGAAGAATAGGTACTTTGAAAGAATTTTTAGGTGTTAAAGACGTCGGAAAGCATCCTTTTTTAAGTTGAAAGTCCTTTAACACCATTTTTGTCTTGAAGTTTAATCCTGTTTCATTTGAGTACTCATTGGTCATTTTATCAATAAACTCCTTGGAGATAGATTATATATAATAGCTCAATGAATAATGGGTTTTTCGAGTTCACAAAAACGTTTCATGTTTAGATAAATTGAAATTTTACGCTCCGACGCTGGCATACTTTTTGGGGCACCTTTGACACAAAAAGTTTTTGTTTGGAACAGTTCCGGCGTTAATCGGCTTTAAATTATTTCTTTTTTTTTTAGGGATCCTGGTATCTGATCAGTCAACTGTCAGGAAGTTATTTGTAACATTTTGCCAGATTTCGCACATTAGCCGATTGAGAACATAAAGAACAAAGATGGCTACTGCAACTGACAATGAGCCCTCCCTATCAGGTCTAGATGGGATCAATGAAGCACAGCTCCAGCTAAAACGCCTTTATACACTAGTTACAGAAGTGATTCCAGATACCTTTGACACCGTGAAAAAAAAGAAGAATAAAGTAGAGGTTTTAGACCCCTTTAAGCGATCTGAGGTTAATAGAGTTATACCAGAGGGGCATAGGGCTCTTGCAATGGAGCTCATTGACAGGTTTGAAGAGTCATTGACTAGAATTCTTGTATGTACCCAAGCTACTTTCTGTTGAAAAATTACTAACTCTGAAAGAATACAACTGATATTGATCCTCAAAGTATGGTAGAAGAGTACCAGAAACTCTTGGAGCTGAAACTGAAAGAAACTTATGGCCAACAGATCATTGATATTTTGCATGGAAAAACACACACTGACATGATAAATTCTTCATGTTCCATAACCTCATCCTCACTCACTGTTGCAGATGGCACCGACACACATACGGAGGAGCGTTTTCAAGGCGCATCATCAGAGAATTCTAGAACTCAGACAGGCTCTAAAGCTAGAAGTGTGCAAAAATCTTCCCGTGCATACCAAAAAAGGAATAAAATTTCCAAAGAAAATCGACAGATTCTAGAGAAAGTTTTCGAAACTAAGAGAACACCAAATCGAAAAGAACGGTCAGCCATCGCTGAAAAGTGTAATTTGACACCTTTGCAAGTTAGGGTGTGGTTTACAAACAAGAGAATGAGATCCAAAAGCTCAGTTCACAGCGTAGAAAGTTCAAAAGAAAAACCGTCCGATAATGCTACTAGCGATGCTAACGCTGGTAGTGACGATACTATTGATTCTATCAGTGACTGAAACTACTTTGTGCTCGCATTAAAATAAGATTGTGCTGATATTCATTCAATGAGATTACTCATCATCGCTTTCACCATCCCTGTATCCATATTTTCTAATTTCGCCCAACCTCTTTCTCGCAGCACTCAAAGCGTTCTCCAACTTCAAAATTTCAACTTGTTGTTCCATTTCAACTGTTTTGTTTTCATGATTTGATAATTTCGAATAATCAATTTCATCATCAGCACCACTACCATTAGTTCTTTTTGCTAGAATATCTTTGACTTGAGAAACCAAACTTCTACATGCTGAAGTGACAGTTTTACTGGCCAATTCCAAATTATCTTGAGTTTTTGACAAAAATGTAGCCTTAACCCTAGAAGCAGCAACCAATTGAACGGTAGATGCTGCAACTTCATTAGACGCAACAATCAACTCTTCATGAGATTTGATGTTACTCAAAACACCATCTGCAGTTTCGATAAGGATTTTGGTAGAGAAAGCAACGGATTTGGCAGCAGAGATCAAACCTTCAGTCCATCTGTTGTGTTTTTTGTAATACTCTCTTTTTGAAATAGATCCTTTATTTTTTGCAACGATTTCTTCCTGTGAATCAATTGCCGCTTTGATTAACACTTCAATTGCATTGGTGACTGCTATTGAAGCAGCTAAGATTGCTTGATTGATTTCAAAATCAATTTGTGAAAGACTTGGATCTTGTTTCTTGTTTAACAGTGAACTCAATTGACTAGATGCCTTAGTGATGGAATTTGCGGCATTTTGTAATTCATTCTCAACAACTTCTTCAATGTTTTGGTTACTTGATAATAAAATAGATCTTGGAGCCAAATTCTCAGTCAATTCAGTCAATTCATGTAATGTTTCCTGCACGTTCAAATTACCATTGATAACGACTTCGGTTTTAGCTTCATCATCACCTTCTAATTCAGATGATAATAATGATCGGAAGAAAGCATCTGATTCTTCAGCAACTTTTCTTGCTGTTTCAAGAATCTTATTGGCATCAGAATCAGTGGTTGCTAATCTAGTAATACCTTTAGAGTTCAGCAAAACGTCAGAGACGGCAGTTGTGAATTCATTCAATGATCTAATAATTTCTGAGTGATCACCATTTGGACCATCAGCGATGAAATCGTTAAAAGAGTTAGCAAAATCAGTAACGGAAGTCGACGTTTTTTCAATGATAGACAATAAATATTCTGGTGATGAGTTTTGATTACCTGCTTGCATTGGTGAATCTAACTCATATAAAGAATCTTGAATTCTTTTAATGCCACTAAACAAAATGGCATCAACCAATGAAGTTAGTTTCAACAAGTGATCAAGTAAAACTTCATCAATCTGTTCACTAATAGCAGCATCGTTTTCTTTCTGAGCGTTGGCTAATTCTTGTAAAGCATCATCCATTGTTTGTTGAACGATTTCTAACTCTTCTTCTTTTTCCTTCAATAGATTTTCTAATTCTGGATTGTATGATTTTGACCGTTCATTGAGTTTAGATTGTAAATCATCAATTTCTCTCTTATGTTGGCTAAAAATAGACGATAAATTTGAAGATTGATTTCTTTCAGATTCATCTAATTTCAAAGTCAAGTCTCTAATTTGTAATTCCAACTTATCAATTTCACTTTCTTTACCACCTTTGAGTTTTTCTAAATCAAGTCTAGTTCTATCTCTTTCTCTAATTAAACCAGCCAACTCAACATTCTTGGATTTCAAATCTTTTTCCAATTTTTCACGCTTATCAATAGCTTCTTGAGCAGATGCTGCCTTTTGCTGTAATTTTTTGAACTTGTTCAATAAGTTCAAATGTTCCTGTCTCAATTGAGAGTACAACTTAGCTAAAGATTCATACTTGTTCTTCCATAGACTGATTTGTTCATGTAGGTTTTGAATCAATTCATCTTTGGAACCCATTTGTTGCGTAGCAGATTGTGTAGTTGCAACAATTTCACCTTCCAAAGATTTTACTCTTTGGTCATATTGTTGTAGCAATAACTGATCTTGTTCGTATTGACCCCTGAGAGCCAATAAATCACGTTCTAATTCAGCAACTCTACCTTGGGCTTGAGACTGGTATTGATCTCTAATCAATTGTTCTTGGGCCAATCTCTGCTGTTCCAATTGTTGAGCTTGTTGTTGTTCAAAGAGTTGTCTTTGTTGCTCCGCATACTGCTGCTGTTGTAAAGCCTGTTGCTCACGTTCTTGTTGTAATCTAATTTGTTCTGCTTCAAAGTTAGATTGCTGGTTGTTCCAGAAATCCACCCCGGTTGGTTGAATGGCAATTGGTTGTTGGAATTGTGATGCGGTTGGTTGTTCCGAAATGGCTTCAGAAACTCTTGATTCCGGTCTTGGTATCTCTTGAACTTGTTCATGTGCAGGTAGAAGTTCATCGTCATCATCAAAATCCTTTATGAATAAATTAGGCGGAGTTTCCGGTAATCTTGGAATAGTGATTAAAGAGGTCAAATAACGAACAGAAGAACAATCAGCATAGAACTCGAACAATCTTGCGTGTTGAGAGTCATAACGTTGCTTTAATGGTTCCAAAGCCTCATCTGAACCGATGGAACGATGAATGGCTCTCAACATGGATGTTGCAAATTTATAAATACCATATGATTCAGCCACTAATGGGACCAACGCAGCAATCTTACATTCAGACTTTCTATCGTGTGAGATGGATGAGAAGATGAGTCTTTGCAAATCATCCAAAGAATCCTGTAAAGACATCAAATCCAAAATAGCTTCATACCCTTCATCAGGATTTTGAACAGTGACTAATGAAATGTATTCTTCGTATTCAAAAGTACCGTTGAATCCACGGTGGTTCTTGTGGAATTGTAACTTTCTCAAAATGTAATGAACGTATTCTTTAATGAGTCGGCCATATCCTTTGAACCCATCCCCTTGAATAGATCTTCCTAAGCCATCAATCCAGTTCAAGTTCTTATAAGCCTCGGCCAAGGTGGACTGATGTCCTTCTTGCAACACCTTGTGAATGGTGATCAATGCCTTGAACAGTTGGACCTCATCAGCCTGGATTGGCAAGGTTTTCAGCGAGTTCCAGAAGGCTCTGGATGATTTGTGATCCCAAGTGTAAACGATACAGGCTCTGACATGTTTTCTCTTAGGAGCCGTCTCGTCTGCGGAGGTGGCCTTCTTCAAGCTGGTAGCGAGATCAGACTCGGACACTGTTTTGGACATTTCAATTGAGCACTGTGCAAAAGTGTTGGACTGTTGTCTCGGTTTTGGTATCTCTTTGAGGGTGTTTTAAATCCAGTTTTAGTACTTGTTCAACTTGTTTTTATCAGTTTCGACTTCCTAGGAGTATGCTGATCAGGTAATTTTCGCGAGATCAATTCCGGGTGACTCTTTTGGCTTTTTTTTTCTTTTGGAAAAATCCACAACAGCAAAAAGATTCAGAAAGGTATTCAGCTGTTTCATTACTCCATTTCGTTTACATGAGTTCTATTGAAAACCTCAAGTCATTTGGTAAGTTGTATCGTGATACGGGTACCATCTCCCGCTTTTGGCTCATTTGAAACGGCCTACTAACACCAGAAATCAGACCCTTTCGCCGACACCGGTGATGACGATACCCAACCAACCAACTACATCCATATCCGTATTCAACAGAGAAACGGTCGTAAGACTTTGACTACTGTCCAAGGTTTGCCAGATGAGTACGACTTGAAGAAGATCTTAAAAGTCTTAAAGAAAGATTTTGCCTGCAATGGTAACATTGTCAAAGATGAAGAATTAGGAGAAGTTATCCAAATGCAAGGTGATCAAAGAGTCAAGGTCATGGAATTCTTGACCACAAAGCTTGAGTTACAGAAGAAAAACATCAAAATCCACGGTTTCTGAAAAAATTCCCCCTCAATCCCAAGTTCTGGTCATATTGTTTTGTTTTCATCGGTTCTTCTTTCAAGCTTTAATATCTATACATAACGGCTTCCAGATAAACTGCTTTCCCGGGTGACCACTTGGCCCTTCTTGATATCGCATTACGGTTCACAGTTTGGTTGTATCTATAGAAATGAGTTCTTGTTCGGGCATCGGTATATACAAAGTAATGGAAGGTTTATCTGCTCGATGAATGGATCATGTGCAAAACAATCTGTGTTCTGTTTCAATATACTAATGTGCTTAAGATCAAGTAGACATGCCTTGTAATTTTATACCTCTATCATCACTCATTAATCTCTTGAAGGGCATACCCTCACCGATTACGTAAAAAATCAAAACAAAAAAAATTGTTCTTCACAAGAGGACAAGAGGCAAACTATTTGCAAGAAACAATCCAATCACGATGGCCCCTGGTGATTTGAACTTGAAAAAGTCATGGAATCCAGCACTTATTAAGAACCAGAAGAAGGTCTGGGAGAAAGAGCAGGAAGCATTAGCTGAGAGAAAGAAGATCCAAGAAAGACAGGAAGAGATTAAGAAAGAGAAGGAACTTGCTGAGCTACGAGAGTTGCAGTATGCTAAGACTGGTAAGAAAGTCGCTGATAGGGTGGACTGGATGTATGAGACTGCAGGAGTGGGAGATGGTGCTAAACTCGTTACTGATGAAGCTGAAGAGTATTTGCTGGGAAGAAGAAGAGTTGATGATCTGATATTGAAGAAGCAGAGTGAGGATAAACCGGTACTTCGAGGATTCGACAGAGTTAACAATTATAGTGGTGGTGTCAGTCAGAGAGAAGAAATGAGTCGAAGTCGAGAGGATCCCATGATGAAGATTCAGAAACAGAGATTGAAAAGAATACAAGAGGTCGCTGCTGAGAAAGAGAAGAAACATAGACAGAGACACAGCTCGGATGGCCACCGGTCACGTAGAGATAGTCATACTCACAGTCACAGGGACGGTGATGATAGAAGAAGAGAAGACAGACATAGACACAGACATAGACACCACAGAGATGAAAATGATAGCAGGCACTCGAGAAATGGAAGGGATAGAGAAAGAGACAGGGAAATTGAAAGCCGAAATAACAGCTACAGACACCGGGATGAAGAAGTGCCTTACTGAGCCAATCAGAGGCTGTTGTCTAGCTCTAATTCTCACAGGGTTCCACTTTGTGTCAATCTGTAGACTCTACCACCGAAATCGCCGTCGACCGATATGCGCGGGCAGGGCGCTAGGCAGATCTCTGGGAAGAGCTTTAGGCAGAAAGCTAGGCGGAACCCTTAGGCGGAGCTTCAGTCGCCATTTTCTGCATTTTAGACCGGGGCGCAAGGCTGAACCTTTTTTTTCGGTATGGACACATCGGTCTTGGGAATACACCTGATAACGACCAAATTAAATAATGCAAGAGTGAAAAAAAAAATCTCTTCTTCTTGTAACTCTCAAAGGTTGTGGTCACGATGAAACTGCTCTCTGCGTCGGTGGCTTTACTGCTCGCCCAATTTGCAGGTGCGATCTTCGCCCCTAAGGTTAAATCTCATGACTTTATAGGAGCTCCTGAGCTAGTCTACTTTGAAGACTCCAACAGCATCGTTTATTTGGACAAAGCCTCGGGTGCTTTGTATACCTCTGACAACTCTGGTGAGGATTTCCAATCAGTCAATACAAACGGTGTCAAGATCCTCTACTTGGTCCAACATCCATACAAACAAGGTTATGCCTACGCTGTGTCTGATGATTTGACCCATTATAAAACCACTTCTTATGGTAAAAGTTGGTCCCAATTCACCACCAAAGTCAAGCCAGCTAAGGATTCAGTCGAGACCTTGGACTCTTTCCACTCGCCAATAGTATTCCATGGTTCCAATCCAGACTATGCATTATTTGCAGGTCCATGTGAAGGTGATGCTCAGTCTTGTGTCAGACAATATTACTACACTAGAGATAATTTCCAAGAAACTGCTGAATTGACTTCTGCATACTCTTGTTTGTTCAATGAAGCCACACCAAACATCCAAAGTAAAGACGACAACTCTGTTTCATGTATTATTTCTGAGGAAAATGTTGAATCTACCTTGGTGACTTCGGATAACTGGTTCAGAACCAAGAAATATGTCGTTTATGAAGCTGGTGTCTTAACCAATATCAAGAAATTAGGTGCTGGATCCCACTCTTTGATCGCTTTGAGTTCTCAATTGGGTGACACTTCAGAAGTCAGTGTTTACTCTTCTTTCAATGGGTATGACTGGGAACAAGTTAAATTTCCCCACGGTTCACAATTGAGTAACGAGTTCACTATTGTTGAAGGTACAAAAAACTCATTATTCATCGATGTGAAATATCCAAATACTGATAGAGTTGGTGAATTATTCTTCTCTGCTGGTGTCAACGGTTCTTATTTTGTTCAATCTTTAGAATACACCAACAGAGACACCAATGACAATGTCGATTACGAGTTAGTTTCCAACTTGGACGGTGTCATCTTAGCCAACGCTGTTTCCAATGGTGCATCTGTCGTCAAAAATGGTGATAAGTCAACCATTCAATCAAGAATCTCTTTTGATCAAGGTTTATCATGGTCTGGATTAAAATCAGAAGGTGAAGACTTACATCTGCACTCTTTGGTCCAAAGATATCAAAACAATCCAAAAGCACCAGGCAAGTACTTCTCTTCCCCTGTTCCTGGTATTCTTTTAGGTGTTGGAAACACTGGATCATCATTACGTTCATATAAAGAAGGTGACACGTATATCTCATTAAATGCTGGTTTAACTTGGTCGAAAACTTTGAACGGTCCTCACCTTTTCGAATTTGGTGACCAAGGTTCCGTTATAGTTGCCATTGAAGAAGGTGGTGACACCAACACTATCAAATACACCACCAACCAAGGTAAATCATGGCAACAGGCTTCTTTGGGAGACTCTACCATTAGAGCAACTTTGTTAACTACCACTCCAGACTCCACTAATTTCAAGTTCTTAGTCTCTGGATCTACTTTAAATGGTGAATTCAAGACTCTATACGTCGATTTCAATGGATTATACAGTTCTAAATGTTCTGAGTCAGATTTCGAAAACTGGACAGTTAAGAGCTCTGAATCCAATAACGCTTTATGTATTAATGGTTACAAACAACAATACCAAAGGAGAATCAGAGATGCTAATTGTTATGTCGGCAATGAATTCAATGAAGTCAAAGCTGCCAAAACCTCATGTGGTTGTACTAGGGCTGACTACGTCTGTGATTACAACTTTGAATTGAACTCTGACGGAGAATGTGTCTCTTTGTTGACTGACTCTCAATTGGAAGCTAAATTATGTGCCAACAATGCTGGGAGCTATCAATCTCCATCAGGTTACACTTTACAACCTGGTAATGAATGCTCTGTCTCTGATGGTGTTGATTTAACCAAAACTGTTGAAAAAAAATGTGGAACTTCTTTCCTTGCTGTTCAATCCAGTACCAGAGATGAAAATGATGATGAAGACACCAAAGGATCCAAAATCATCAATTATGACGAAAATGATGTTCCAGATGAAACTGAACGGGATGACGGTAACCCTGATGAAAGAGAAGGTGAGAAAAAGAAATCTAAAGACGGCAAGAATGACGGTAGAGTCAAGACTTCTGCATATGGATTTGCTGGTAAGATTGTCAAGTATGTCTACTTGGACCGTGTTCCTGGTTCTGACAAAAAAGATGAAACCATTGTCTTATTGACTTCAATGAATAGAGGTTATGTCACCCATGATCAAGGTTCTACCTGGGAGCAAATTGCACCAGAAGAGGAAATTTTGGATATTTTTGTCAACCCGCATAACACGAATCACGTTTATTTGTTGGCTACTAATCAAAAGATCATTTATTCAACTGATCGTGCTGATAATTGGAAATCATTCAGAACACCAGCCAATTTCATTCCTGGTGTTAATCCGTTAAGATTCCATGCCAGACATTCAAATTGGTTCATCTACATCGGCCAAAAAGATTGTGATACCTCACACACAGGAGCTTGTAGAACCGTTACTTATAGAACCCAATCATACGGTAAGAGATTCAAAATTTTACAAGAACATGTCAAATCTTGTGATTTTGTTGGACATTTAGCAGAACCATCGGATGAGAAATTGATTGTTTGTCAAAGAGAAGAAAATGAAAACACAATTCATTCAGAAGAGTTAATCTTTTCAGAAGATTACTTCGAAACAACATATTCTCCATTATCTAACGTTATTGGATTTGTTCAAGCCGATGATTTCTTAGTAGCTGCTACTTCCTTGGAAGATGGTTCTTTAAGAGCTCATGTCTCTATCGATGGTAAGAACTGGGCTGATGCTGAGTTCCCAAGCAATTTCCGTGTTGATAAGAAACAAGCTTACACTGTTCTATCTGCCCAATCTCATGCTATTTTCTTACATGTCACTACAAATGCTAGAAGTGGTACTGAATTCGGTGCAATTTTAAAATCTAACTCTAATGGTACTTCATACGTCATGTCTCAAGATTATGTGAATAGAGATGCTACTGGATTTGTTGATTTTGAACAAATGGAGAACTTGGAAGGTGTTGCCATCATCAACACTGTTTCCAATCAACAAGAAGCCATTGGTGGTGCCAAAAAACAACTTAAATCCAAGATCACTCATAACGATGGTGCTGACTGGGATTATTTGCAACCTCCAGCTGTTGACTCCGATGCCAAAAAGTATGCATGTTCAGGTAAAGCTTTGAAAGATTGTTCTTTACATTTACATGGTTATACTGAAAGAGCTGATTACAGAGATACATTTTCATCTGGTTCTGCCATTGGTATGATGATTGGTGTTGGTAACGTTGGTGATAAACTAGGTTCATACTTGGATGGTGATACTTTCTTGACCAGAGATGGTGGTGTCACCTGGAGAGAAGTTAAAAAAGGTGTTTATCAATGGGAATATGGTGATCAAGGTTCCATTTTAGTTTTGGTCAATGGTCAAGACTCTACCAACACTTTGAGTTATTCATTAGACGAAGGTGAAACCTGGTCAGAGTATCAATTCACCGATGATGCAGTTATTGTCAATGATATTTCCACCGTTCCATCTGATGATTCTAGAAAATTCTTGTTGTTCACTAAATTGCCAGTTTCTAAAGGTGACAGAGCAACTGTTTACCAAGTTGATTTTTCTCAGTTGTTGAAGAGAAAGTGTTCTTTAGATTTACAACACCCAGATACTGATGATTTTGATCTTTGGACTCCAAGACATCCACATCAATCAGACAACTGTTTGTTTGGTCATGAAGCCAGATATTACAGAAAAGTTCCAGGTAGAGATTGTTACATTGGTGAAAAATTAACCAAACCATATGAAGAAATAAGAAACTGTGCATGTACCAGACAAGATTTCGAATGTGATTTCAACTATTACAGAGATCAAAATGGTGAATGTAAATTGGTTCCAGGATACACTCCTCCTGACCACTCTTTAGTTTGTAAAGAGTTTGGTGTTGATGAATATTGGTTGCCAACAGGTTACAGAAGAGTTCCATTATCCACTTGTGTTGATGGTAAAGAATTTGACAAGGTTGAACCAAAAGCATGTCCTGGTAAAGAAGATGCGTTCAAACGTAATCATAAAGGTTTGACTGGTTTTGCTTTGTTCCTGGTTGTTTTAATTCCAATTGCAGGTGCCGGTATCTTGATATTTGTCATTTACAACCATTATGTTGGAAGATATGGACAAATCAAATTAGGTGATGATGATCAACCAGTTGAATTTGACAATTCTTCTCAACTCAACAGAATCTCCTCTATTATTGGATATGGTGTCGTTGTTGCCGTTTCATTCGTCACCAGTGTTTCAGTACCTGTTGTTGATTTCGTTAAATCAAAGCTCTTGAAACAGAATGTCTCATTGGATGGATATAGCGCTGCTACTTCCGCATCATATGCCGATGATGTCCTTGATGAAACTTCATTACATACTACACATGATGATATCCTGGATGATGGCGATCTAACAGAGGCTGAAGACGATCGTCTATAGTCAGATCCATGAAAACACAACAAGCAAACAAACTTATTCTACTTCCTTAGTATCTTAAGGAATCACTCTTCTTACTGAAGATGACTTCTTTTCAAAACGTGTCCATAGTTAGATATACGTATTAATACAATTTTAGTACTATTATTGTAGGGTTATATATGACACCTCTAGTGGTTCTTCAGTTTTTTTTTTGTTTTTTATCGACATGTTCATCTTCATCTTCATCATCATCATCACTTAAATCCAATGGTTCACTTGCTTCAGAGTCATATTCTTCGACTAATCCATCCCTTTGTGCCTGCGTGTAGTATTTGACAGCGTTAGGGTAGATGTCAGTTGCAAACAATCTGGCCAATTCATCACCAGATGGGAATTCTTTACCTGGTTTTCTTCCTGTCCATTTAAACCATCCAAAGAAAGATTTCATTCCAGTTCTATAATTTTTCTTACCTTCTGGGGTTTTCTTATCAATTATCTTGCTTGGATTGATGGAGTCGTAAGATTTTGGCCATGTGATTACCGCTGGTTCACTGACGAGGACTTCATCATCTTCGAAATCCTCGTCATTCTCTTCAGCATCCGTTGTTGAATTTCTGGACAATTTAAAAACCTTTGATATCGTCTGTTTTGGCAAATCATCATCTAATTGATTGAATTCAAACACAATCTCAAAATCATCTGGTGATACATTAGAATCATCATCGCCATCAACATCCCATTTCACAATGATGTTTTGAATCTGTTCTAAGTATTTGAAATCTTGTGATCTTATGTATTCAGCAAAATCAGGATGTTCAGAGAGAACAATGTGCCAGAACTTGTCGATTTGGCCAATATATGCACTTCTTTGTGCGTATATCTTCTGGAGACTTCTCAAACGGTTGATTTCTGAGTTATCTGTTAATATAAAGTTGGTTGGTTATAGTATGATAACACAACACATACCTGCTGCCCTTTCTGCCTTTTCGAGGTCTCCTTCAAGAGATGCTAGTCCCACAAGGGCGTTTTCCAAAGTGTTACTGACGAATATATGTTAGTTGATCTGTTCAGAATGTATTTGAGACCATGAAACACTCACACTTTATCGGACTCGGACATTTTAGTTTACGTTTATCCTAAGATTAGTTGTTGGTACGTTAAATTTTTTTTTTTTGTTTACCTTTCTCCGAGAGGGCGATTTAACTATGGGACAAACATCAACTTGTTTTTCTATTTACTATACAATTATCAGTTCTTTCTTCCTCTTCTGGTCATGACAGGAAGCTTGAATGGAACTTTCAAAGTGGCCACTTTGTACGACGAAGCAGCAGCCCGTGGGATCCCGTAGGCCTGGGCCTCAGTGATGTTGATAGGTCTCACACTACAACCCAAAGCTTTGAACAAATTGGCAAGTCTGGAGGCCTTCATGGAGAGTTCCTGGGCCAGTGGATTCAATGGCACAATAAAATTGTTGATGTGCAGGAATACGGTCAAGAGATAACATAACAACTTGTCCTCGTGGTGTGGATCAATCTTGAACGCACGGTCTTTGTGACGACCAACCTCTCCCGCTTTTGCTATGGCAAATCTTTGGAGCAGACCATCGATCAATGCTTCAGCTGGATCGTTAAGTTTGGTGGCCAGCGTACGTTTATCTGAAATTCTTCTATTGGTGTAGAGACCAATCAACAAGGAAGCGTAGTAAATCAATTGTAACTTCTCCACATTCTTCTCGTGTTCCAGCTTCTCTGATAAGAGTGCAGAGTCCTGATATGGCAACAACTCGACTTTGCTGCTCAATTCTTCCTCGTTCAAGATTGGATCCACACGTATTTGTGTCCATTCTTTTTCTGATATCAGGTTCTCGATCGGGTAAACATCAGCGACATCAGTTGCGTCAACGTTGGCAATTGGAGTTGGTCTGTCATCAAGAACTTTCTCATTCAACTGTTCTCTTGTTGGTAAGTTAGAAGTTCCTGATCTCACAGTATCTATGATATCAGTTTGAACATGCACCAATTTCTCAGCATCAATACGATTTCTTTCCAAATCGGCAATGGCCTTTTTTGCTTTTCTGGTACCAAAGGCTTCACCCAATGCGTTCTTCTGGTCGACGTATCTAGCATTGGTCTGTTTGATGGCAGGTCCAGCCAATTTTCTATGTGATTTGGATGTGACTTGACCAAGAACAACAGGGACTTTGTACAGTTCAACGGATTTCTTGACTGGGTCGTAGACTGCAAGCGCGTATTCATTGTCATCGTTAGCTTGGTGTCCGTTATAATCAAGTCTGGAGTTTTCGCCATGGAAGACTGTTTCTTCACCTTTATGTTTCTTGTACACGTCTATTTTAGCGTCTTTTGGGGGTTGGAACCCGTTGAAAAAAGAGCCCACTAGCACTGATGGCTTCTCGTGGTATGCGGCCACGCTAATGTTGGCGTGTGCCTCCTCTAGTGATCTTTTGGCCATTAGTGCTGGTATTAGTGGGTTTAAATTAAAGAATCAAAAACTGAAAAAAAAATTTGAAGAGATGAGCTCGCGAAAATTACCTGATTAGGAAGCGTTGATTTAGGCAATTGTGAATTTTGAAACGATTCAAGTGTTAAAAACTGCACTCAAATTGGTGGTTTTTAGGTCAGAAGCTCGATATTTGTGACTTTAATAAAAGTATTCTGGTGCTCATGAGTGGGAACCACGAAAAGAATCACTACGATGTCCTGGGTGTCCCGCAAACCGCGAGCTTTGGCGAGATCAAGGCAGCATATAGAGAGAAACTGCTAAATACACATCCAGACAAGACGAAGAAAGAGGTGACGACCGACATTATCACCCTGATCAGGTTAGCATATAATGTACTGTCAAATCCAGACACGAGGACGGAATACGACCGGGAACTTGCTGAGTTGTTCAAGAAACAGGGGACACTCAGCACTGGGGAAGGACTCGATGTGTTCACGTTAGACGACTTCAAGTGTGAGGATGACGGAGAAATGTGCATGTTCTCCAGAGATTGTCCAAGATGTATCTCTGTCGACGGGTTTATGCTCAATGAAGTCGATCTGGAAGAGAATGGTACTGCTGATGGAATGGGAGGGTTCGAGATCATTGTTCAGTGCTCGTTTTGCAGTCTGTGGTTGAAAGTGAAGTATTATGACCTACAGGAAGACTAGTGTTTATCTGAGACACCTTTCATCCTGATTTCTACTTGTGGATGTTGAATCATTGCAATCAAGTAATGAGTCAGTGAAAAGTTCACAAAAAAGAGTTTTAAAGTCTCGGAAGGGAACAAAGGCTCGGATCAGTAATCTGTACACTACCCACACCTACCACCTGTCTCATCAGGAACTCTTCTATGGACCCTGAGATTCTGCCAAGTCTCGATCCAATCACCACTTGACTTTTACCAACAATAGTCAAATGTTAAGTTACAAGCAGCTCACTTGAATCATGATGCATTCAATCTCCCTAAAACAGTCAAATAAAAGAACTGAAGACCTAGAGTGGCACTTCGCTGGTACTTTAAAGCCCATCCGTAGCTCCTTCCCCCCTCCCATCTTTTTTTCCACTTGTAAACATTTGGTAACACCCTTTTCCTAATTTTTACGGGTAAATAATGCTTCTTAACCTCTTGGTACAACCATAAAATGCCTCTCTTCCACCACGGAAACAACCCCCAGGAAGCACAGCCAGACACGGGGCTGTCCCGCTCGAGCTCGAGCTCCAGTCTGGATGAGGATATGGCCCAGTCCTTCATCGGTGGGCTCTCTAATATCAATGATAACGGGGAAATCACGTCCCAGGACCTCAAAGAGAACCATTACGCCAACGAGAACAAGACTTTCTCCCTCAGTTTGCCCTTTGGTGGCTCTGGGAATCCACTCTCGCACCTACCCTCTCTCAGGTCGCTCACAAAGAACCTCCCCATTCCTAGACTGCACTCCAATGGTGTCCACTCCATCACAGACAACAACTTCCCAGTGAAGCTCACAAGAGAGCAGATCGCAGGCAAACTATCGAGACGAGAGAGCACTACGACGATTGAGGAAGCTTTCTACTACCATGGCAACAAAGGAACAGGAAGCTCTAGACTTAAGGCAGTCACTGACGCCTTCACTCCCAACCTGAGTATGAGTATAGCTTCCCTCACGGATATATTAGACGACAAGAAGAAATCAGCAACAGTGTGGGACCAGCTGGATGGTGATATCGTCGTTCTGGGGGGCTACAGAGGAAGTGTCCTACGAGATGCGAAGAACCATGCCAGAGTGTGGATCCCGATCCGTGCTGGGTTCAATATGAAGAGAATCGATCTTCTGTTGGGACCTAATGATGAAGACGAGGTAAAAGCTCAAGAGGAAGTCTATTCAGACGATATATTGAGTCATGTTGGTCCGATTGATATTAGTAGAAAATTATGTGCTAAATTAGATAATGGTAAGACTAATGTTCATGTTTTTGGATATGATTGGAGACTATCACCACACATATCTGCGCAGAAACTGTTTGAATTCTTGAAAGAGTTGCAAGACAAGAGATCAGAAAATGAGAAAAATAGAGGAACTATTGTGATTGCTCATTCCATGGGTGGATTACTGGCCCATCATGCCATGCAGCAGGATCCTAGTCTTTTTAGAGGTTTGGTCTACGTGGGAGTTCCTGCAGAGTGTCCAAACACGTTAGGTCCCTTGAGACAGGGTGACAGAGTGTTGATGAGCTCTAAGATCCTCACCGCAGAGGTGAACTTCTTCATGCGATCAAGTTTTGTCTTCTTACCACTGGATGGCCGTTGTTTCATCGATAAGAAGACTGCGGAGGACATTAAATTAGACTATTTCGATGTTGATACCTGGATTTACTACAATCTGTCTCCTCCTATTGCCAACGACCGATTGAAACATGAGGCTAAACATGGGATTTTACACCATAAAGAAAAGTTCGCCTCGTCCTTCGAAGAGACTAAAGATTATTTGGAAAGAACATTAAAACGTACCAAGCAGTTCTTAGAAGAGTTGGAATTTGACCCAGAGAAAAAGTATCCACCATTGTCCATAGTTTACGGCAATCAAGTTCCTACTGTGCGTGGTGTCCGTGTTGACTCACCAGAAGACATCAAGCTTGGTGACTATTCAGATCTATACTACGGTCCTGGTGATGGGGTGGTGAACCACAAATGGTTGATGCCTGAAAGAAGAGGATTCCAAGTGAATGCCAAAATTGCATCTGACAAGGGCCATATCTCGCTCATGTGTGATTTAGATGCCATGGGACAGGCTTTAGAAGAGATTTTGCTGTCAGAGAATGCCATTGAAAAGGCTTTGTAAATAGTTATAATACAAATGATATGAGTATGATATGAATTCTTTGTAGAGTACACGTTTGTTAAATCATAGGTGCCATTTATCAAACCTCTTCATAAAAAGACTCGCAGATATTAAACCTAACTAAAAATTAACTAGAGGCGACAGATCAAAACAACTACTTAAATAATATGATTTTTGATTTTTAATGCACTACTGGAAGACATGAAAGATGCTTTCTGTGGGGTGGACGTGGGCTCAACAGCCGTGAGAGTAGGCCTAATAGACTCAAAAGGCCACTTGATACACGTTGAGAGTCGGTCCATCGAGTATCATGTTGACAAAACAGATGACAAGTTCATAACCCAAAGCACTAACCAGATATCTAGTGCATTATTCTCCTGTTTGAAATCACTTAGAAACTCGTGTGAGGCTGATGATTTGAGAATTGTGAGTGTTGCATGCTCGGCGACATGCTCTTTAGCTGTTTTCAAGAGGGTTGGTGCCGATTTGGTGCCGTTTCCCGTTGGTAGAAAGAACGATGACGAAGACAAGAATGTGGTGTTTTGGATGGATGGTAGGGCCAAAAATGAAACTTTACAGATCAACAAACAACTAGCAGAGGATGTGGTACTCGGTTACTACGGCGATGCACTCATTGAAGAGATGGCCATTCCTAAAGTGAAATATTTAGTTGATCATATACCTAAAGAAGAACTGCCCAATATCGTGTTTCTTGATCTGCATAATTACTTGAACTATGTCCTTTTAGAAGACGGTTTTAGAGATAATCACATAACCATTGCCAATAGTGACACACAAAGAGGTATAGATGGTGAGTTACAAGGCTGGAGTTCCAGTTTTTTAACAACTGTTGGTTTGGCTTGTTTAACCACCCAATATTTCACCCCATTGTCTTCAGTGAGTAACTTTACCTACAAAGACGACAATTTTCATCATGTGCCATTAGCTGGCACAAAGATCGGTACCTTGGCCACGCGTGAAATTCTCTCACAAGGTGTCATCGACTCTTATGCTGGATGGATTGGATCTTGTGGACAATCGTTTGAGAACACATTGGTGATGGTTGCTGGTACATCTACATGTTTCATATTAGCACACCAGTACAAAGACGCAACCATCAAGGGTATTTGGGGACCTTATGAAGGACTGATTCCTGACTTATACGTTTCAGAAGGAGGACAATCAACCACAGGGAAACTGATTGAGCATTTGTTCGAGACACATCCTGCATTCCAACAGTTACAAGATTCTTCTTCGGGTGACGTTTATGAACAATTGGAGGATGAAATTAACAAGATAGAACAACAACGAGGCCTGAATATCCATCAATTGACAAAGTATGTTCACACCTATGGGGATCTTTCGGGAAATAGAACTCCACACGCTGACAGTTCGATGCGTGGAGTTTTCTTTGGTGAGTCAGTTGATGTTTCAATAATGGACTTTGTTATCAAATATGTGTCCATCCTTGAATTTCTTTCCCTTCAAGCTAAACAAATAATAGAACTGTTCAAAAAGAAGGATATTTCCGTGGAGAAGATTGTTATTTGTGGGAGTCAGGCGAAGAATAAGAGACTTCTTCAGTTGATCGCAGATGTTATTTGTTTGGAAGTTGAAGTAAGCACCATATCTCCAGAGTTGTCCGGTGTTAAAGGTGCTGCACTATTAGGAATGGCAGGTTTTAAAGGTAAAACATTGAGGGAAGTTATATCTACACAAAAAAATGACCATATTCTTTACAAACCAGTGACTAATACAGTCAAGAAAAGAATCATGGATGTGAAGTATCGAATCATGCTCGATATTGCTGAACGTCAAAGACAGTATAATTCATGGATGGATGATGAGAGAGAAAAGTAACCTACATTTTTAGCCGGTATAGAGTTTCTATGAAATATATGCATTAGTTCAATTTCAAACTTATAGTTGCTCAAAAAATCACTCACTCACACGGTTGATACCGACCCATTCAATCATTGATTTCTGTGCCTGATTTCTTTTGATTCTATAGAAATGATCTGTATACTTAACAGCATTCATTGCATTCAAAAATTTTTCATCATGCGTAATCACAATCAATTGGAAATTTTTCTGTGATTGTCTCATTTCAATAATATTGCTCAATGACCTGGCCAAAGATTCAATGTTTTCCACATCCAAATTAGTAGTTGGTTCATCCAACGCAATCACGCCACAATTAGTACCGAAACATTCTGCCAATGCTAATCTAATAATGATCGATGCCAACACTTTCTGACCAGCGGAACATCTTCCTCTCATGTCCAACTCAACGTCATTCTTCACCATGACCACTCTATAATTATAAGAAGCCCTGACACCTGATGATGAGGCAGCTTCACTCTTGATTTTGATTGTGTCGATGTCAGTTCCTGAGTATGTCCCTTTCCATATATCATCAATGATCTTGTTTGTTTCTTTCATTTTCAAACTATGGAAATTGATAATAGCAGTGTCAATTGCCTTCGCGTAAGTTTCTGCATCACTGACTGCAATAGACTTGAATTTATACTTGGTTAACTCATGTCTATAATTCTCATCAACACCTTTGAATTCAACCTTTAACTCTTTTTCAGTTTGACTGATTTGGTCCTGTAATTGTTTCAATTCACCCATCTTACCAGCAAGTTCCGAGTTTAATTGTGAATATCTATCTCTTAGAAATTCAGATTGTTCCTGGTATTTCTGTCTCGACGTTTCAGCTGCCTCAACATCAATGGCCTTTATTTCATGTTGCAAATTTTCCAACTCTATATTCAGTTGTCTGAGATCAATATTGCTTCTTATGTTTCGATATTCTTCATTAGTGCCCGCTAGTTTCTTCTCCTCGATACTGATCACATCAATATTCGATTGGATTTCTCGTTCAACGTTTTTAACCATCTCGTTCAAACTTTGGATGTTTTCGGTCTTTGCTGTCAATTCTGTTTTAAACTTGGTTAAAAACTCATTCATTTTGAAATTCCTCTGTTTAAAGTCAGAATATGATGTGTTACAGGCTTCAACTTTCTTTAATGCATCAGACAAACGCAAACCATTCTCTAACACTAAGTTTTCGTATTCATCGGTCAAATTGTCTATTTCAGACTGGATAGATTCCAGAACTGTGTCGATTTTACTAATTTCTTCTTCCAAACTAGCAACCTTAATCTTATGTTCATCAATGGTTTTCAATAAGGCATCTTTTTCCATGGTTGATCTTTCCAAATCACTGATTTTCAATTTCTTATCCTTGATGTTACTCTCCAAAATGTTCAAATCTCTTTGTTTACTTTCTTTCTCATCAATGAGTTTAGATACTGTCTTTCTTGCAGTTTTCAATTCTTTTTCTTTTTCAGACAATGAATTTTCCATATCTGCAATATTTTCAACTGCTAACCCATAATCTTTCAACAGTTGTTCTTTTTCTGAGATTTGGGCTCTTTTTTTAGTTATTTCATTCTTCATTCTGTCAATCTCACCAACTGGATGAACAAGACTTCGCAAATCTTGAAGCTTATCATAAATAACACTGACGCTTTTAGAAACAACAGCGAGTTCATCATTATACTTATTCCATTCAGCTTCAGTTTTTTTCAACTCAGAGCTTAACGTTTGAATTTTTTCACCATTAACTTTCAAAACTTCAACATCATTCGACAAAGATCTGACGACATCCAAATATTCTTTGGCTTCTATGGCTTGTTCTTTTAGTTCACGTTCTGTGTCTCCGTTAGTTTTCTTCTCCAACTCTTTTATAAACACAGAGAGAATTGATCCATCATCAAATTTTCTGGAACATAAATAACAACATTTATCATTCTGAGCTATTTGCAATGCTTTCTGGTTGAATTGCAAAGTAGTTGAGCTCATTTTCAAATTTTCTAATGCAGTTTTATAGTCATCTTCAGCAGCAGTGAATATATCATCATATTCAGAAGGATCCTCACCATCCAAACTTTGTTCGAAGTTCTTCTTTGATCTATCAATAGCAGATTGGAGGGTTTCAAGTGATGTGCTAATGTGACGTTTTGAAGATTCAATATCTAGTAATTTATTCTTGATTTCCTGCTGTTGAGCTTCCCCAGTTTTCAACTCTTTCTCCAGTTCTGAGATTCCTGATTTCAAACAATTTGACAAATCATTGGAATCAATGTTCAATTTTTTAAACGACTCATCATGTGTAGTTTTGAGTTTATTAACAGTCGATTCCAAAATTCCTATTTCGTCATTAATGATCTTTATAGATGTATAGGATTCACCTTGTTGACGTAATTGTTTGACGTCTTCTGCAAGGCTATCGATCTCTATCTCAAGTGAGCTAATCTTGTTGTTTTGAGCTTTGATATCGTTGGTGTATGATTCAATCGGTGATTTTTCTTTGAAATCTTTAAGTTTGGTCTGTAAGTTTGTCAATGACGACCTCTCATATTCAATGTCACTTTCGTTAGATATTAGATTGTTTACCAACTGTTGATTTGACTTGATGTCTGATTTTAAATTATTAATATCTTTGACTGCATATTCTTTATGTTGGGTTTCTTTCAACCTCTTTTCTGTTGATGATCTGACTTGTTTGTCTAACTTATTCTCTTGCTTTTTCAAATCATCCTTCAAAATTTGGAGATTATTTCGTTCTTTTTGTAAATGATTGAAGAAGACTGATTCAAATTGATTGAAATCACTCTCTGTATCTAATCCCAATTCAGCGGAGATCCTATCTCGGAGATCATTGCAAAACTCAATATTGTTTTCATACTCAGCTTCCAAAGACTTCAATGATGCTTCTTCTCTAATAAGCTTGTTAACTTCATTTCTCAAATTTTCTAGCTGTTTCTGTTTATTCGAAACTTCATCTTTCAACTTCTCAACATTTTCATTGGACTCATCTAGAAAACTCTGGAAATTAGTAAATCTATACTTTAAATCTTCATCTGAGTCATTGAGAATTGTGGTACTATCCGTCAATCTATTGATTTGCTCGTTCAAAGACCGTTCTTGATGGCTTAAACTTTCCACATTCGACAAGATTTGCTGAAATTCTTGGTTCGTTTTGAACAAATGGTCACTTTCTTCAGTGACAACTTTTAACTGTTCCCTCAATGATTCTGTGCTTGCTAAATACTCATCGATCAGCTTCTGACTGGCCACCAGTTTCTCTTTGGTCTTGTCTGCTCTTTCCTTATCAATTTTTAAATGTTTAACAGACTGTTCCAGCAATCTCACTTCAACTGCCATTTCTTTCTTTATATCATTCAAAGATTTGACTGCTTTGGTGAATTGCAGAGCCTGAAATATCTCATCAAACTTCTTCTTCAAAGCACTGGGCTCAGACAAGGGCCACAAACTCTCTTCCTGGTGGCAGAATATCACGTACTCCAAAATGGCCGGCGGCACGCCCAGGAACCGCGGGACTTGCGAGTCTAGCTCAGCACACTTAGTGCTCAAAGAGGTTCTTTCTCCTCTGTTCATCAGCAGCAGCTGTCCTTCTGTAGTTTGGAACTTAGTGGTAGTGGCCGTTCTAGTGGCGCTCATAGATCTGGACGCAACCATTGACTGCCCATTAATGCTTGTGAAGGCCAGCTTGACCTCTGCCTGGACGCTCTTATCCCCCAGAATGTTGGGATCATGGACAAACGCCCCATTCTTCGAGTTAGGCGGCAGGTTCCCTGTCGTGGAGTACTTCAGACACTCAATCACTGTCGTCTTTCCCACACCATTCTGCCCAACGATCAACGTGAGCGGCTTCCCAAACTCAATTGTCTCTTTCTTCTTCGGCTCAAAGGACCGTACACCCGAGATCGAGAGTTTATAGATAGAAGACATTTTTACTCTCTCTTTACTATTGTTCACTCTTCATTATAGGGTGATGAGTATAGAAAAAAAAACGTCCATGAAAAATATCAACAGTAACAAAACACCATCTCAACTTGTATGCTTCTGAGGTCCACGGCTCGTCACATTCACAGAAACATGTCCTCAGCCGCTACTAAACCGAAAGTCACCCAGCCTCACTGGAACGAGCCAATCACGAAGGTTGCTGCAGAGAAACCTGTCTTGAAGTTGTACAACTCGTTGACTAGAACCAAAGCTGAGTTCAAGCCAATCAAGGATCGCAAAGTCACCTGGTACTGCTGTGGGCCTACAGTGTACGACTCCAGTCACATGGGCCATGCCAGAAACTACGTATCAACAGACATCAACAGACGTATTTTACAAGACTACTTTCATTACGACGTGACTTTTGTTCAAAATGTGACTGATATCGATGACAAGATCATCATCAGAGCTCGTCAGAACTATTTGTTTGACAAATTTACTCAAGACTTGAGTGCCTCTGATGATATCACTGCCCCAGTGTTGGATAAAGTGTCACAAAGTTGGAAAGATTTCGTGGAGAAGAATTTACCTGAAGCTCCAACTAGTTTTGATGAGTTCAAAAAATGGGCTAGTGAGGTTAATGTTTCTGAGAAACAGGCTGAAAATCCTAAATTCCCAATGTATTTCAAATCTGCCACTTTAGCCCTCAACGCTATTCAACTTGAACCTTCCAAACAAGAATTCTTGAACGATGTTAAAGATGTTTTAGTTCCAACGTTAGACAAAGAACAAGGCGCTACTGTCAATGAACCTGAAATTTTCCGTCAATTACCATCTTTTTGGGAAAGGAAATTCGATCAAGACATGTCACAGCTCAACGTTTTGAAACCAACTGTTATTACAAGAGTCTCTGAATACGTTCCAGAAATTATTGAATTTGTCGAAAAAATCATTTCTAACGGTTATGCTTACTCTACCCAGGATGGTTCAGTCTACTTTGACACTGCTAACTTCGACCATTCCGATTTGCACGATTATGCCAAATTGCAACCTTGGAACAAAGGTCAAGCTGACTTGATTGCTGAAGGTGAAGGTTCCCTAAATGCCAATCCATCAGGTAAGAAGTCACCAAATGATTTTGCACTTTGGAAAGCTTCTAAACCAGGTGAACCAAGATGGGAGTCACCATGGGGATTAGGCCGTCCGGGATGGCATATTGAGTGTTCAGTTATGGCCAGTGATATTCTTGGTGAAAATATGGACATCCATTCAGGTGGTATTGATTTAGCATTTCCTCATCATGATAACGAATTAGCACAATCTGAAGCATGTTTCGATAACAAACAATGGGTTAACTACTTCTTACACACTGGGCATTTGCACATTGAAGGTCAAAAGATGAGTAAGTCATTAAAAAACTTCATTACCATTCAAGAAGCTCTACAATCTTACTCGGCAAGGCAATTGAGATTGGCGTTTGCATCAACACAATGGAACAATCAATTGGATTTCAAAGAAGCACTGATCAAAGAAGTGAAGGCATTTGAAAGTTCAACAAGTAAATTTTTCCAAAATGTTAGAGCTTTAAACTCAGATTATCAACATCGTTTAGAACAAGGTGAAATCATCTCTAAAAAATCATCCATTTTAGAAAAACAACTTTTCCAAGATTTGTCAGATACCCAAGATACTGTTCATGCTGCATTCTGTGACAACTTAGCCACTCCTCAAGTGATCAAATCACTTTCTGAACTAATCACAAAAGCCAACTCATATATTGTCACATCAGGGGTCAACATAAGAATCGATCCATTACTACAAACAACTTACTGGATCACCAACATCTTGAACATCTTAGGTTTCCCTGCACGTTCAGATAAACTGGGTTGGGAAGATCAATCATCTTCATCCGATGACGCATCATCTTCATCTGTTGAAGAGATTGCTACCCCATTCGTCAAAGTGTTGTCTAGTTTCAGAGATCTTGTTCGTTCTTCAGCAATTGCCAAGGCTCCATACTCTGAATTCTTAACCGCCACTGATTTGATCCGTAATAATGAGTTGCTACAATTGGGTGTCTCCTTAGATGATAGAGCAGACGGTCAACCAGCATTAGTTAAATTCTTGAGTGAAGATGAAAAAACTGAGTTGATCAGATTCCAAAAAGAGAAAGAAGAAAGAGAACTTGACAAACAACGTAAAAAATTACAGCAGTTGAAGTTAAAAGAGGAACAAGAAAAGGCTAAATTAGAAAAGGCAAAAATTTCACCATCTGAATTATTTAAAACTGAAGAATACTCTGCATGGGATGAAACTGGATTCCCTTTAAAAGACAAAAACGGAGAAGAATTGTCAAAAAGCATGCAGAAAAAGCTGAAGAAGGTCTTTGACAACCAGAAGAAACTTCACGATGAATATTCAAAGAGCATCACTTGATCTCTTCTATTTTTTTAGTGTCACATAATAGTTAATAAATTTATATCAAAGTAATACCGAAGTAGGAAATCTTCCCTATTTGTTCCCTCGGGTTCCCTCGGATGTTACACGCCCGGAACTCTCCTTTTTTTTTCGCTGAGTTTCTCAAGGAAAAAAAAAAAAACGTTCAATTCTTTTCCTTTTGACTTCTTCAAAATCGAAACACGTTCTGGAAAAACAGTAAACGTCACCCAGGGATTGACAGTAATTATTGGCCCCGTTCTAGAGAAACCCTTGTATTGGTAGTCCATTATAGTTTTCATTAGTAAACCATAAAGCATACCACAAGAAAGGTCTAATTTTAAACAAGATCAGTAAACACAAACCTAAGGTAAAAAAACAAAACAATAAAAAGTCACCTAGCATTTGGAAGTGAAAATCAAAGAACACATATCACAAGCCCTACAATGAGTTCCATAGTCAGCAACTTTGTATCAATTCTCAACGAGATTAAAGAATCCAAAAATGGTGTCTCTGGGAAACGTATCAAACAATTGACCCAATTGGCTGTTGATAATGTCAATTTAGAGACTGAATTAGTTGCTGAAATCTTTAAATACTTGAAAACTACCAAAGACTCACATAAATTAGGTGCCTTATATATTATTGACTCTATTTCAAGAGCATACAATGAACAAGCTAAAAAATTAGGAGAAACTGTTTCAAAAGATGCAAACCCAGGTTCTTTCGCTCACGGTTTATATGAATTCGGTTTAATTCTTCATGAAAGTGTTAGTATCACATATCGTGCTTCAGACAATGAGCAGAATGATAAAGTTATTAAATTGTTGGAGATTTGGAAGAAGATTGGAATCTTCGATGTTGCCCAAATCGACGCCATTAAGGCTTCTCTAGGTAAACAAGAATCAACAACTCCTGCTAATTCACCGCCACCTTTGGCAGCAGCCCCTGTTGATGCTAATGATATCTTGAAGAAATTGGCGGGTATTGCCCCAGTTGCTCAACCTGCTGCTCCAAGTCAACCAATAGCAGCCCCGCCTGCTTTCCCACAACCTGTCGCACCCGTTCCACCTGCTGGTTTACCTGATTTAAGTAATTTAGCAGGTGCTGACCCAGCTGCTCAACAAGCTGCTTTGTTTCAAATGCTACAGCAATTACAATCTTCTGGGCAGATCCCTCCACTTCCTCAACCACCTGTTCCTCAACCATCTGCTCCTCAACAACAACAATTTCAACAACCACCTCAACAACAAGATCCAAGACAAAATTGGAATAGAGGTCCCCAAGCTCCTTCCCAACAGGAGGCTTTCAACCAATACAGACAAAATGATGGAAGACCAGCTAATTTCAGAGAAAGAGACAATGGTGGGTTCTCCAGACGTAATCGTGATAGATCACCAGGAAGAAACCACAGAAGAGATAACAACATTCCACAAGGACATGTTATTGGTGAGGTTAATGAACCAGGTACTGCGCACTACAGAGAGAAAAATATTAGTTTTGATCCTTCTTTACCTTCAGGATCCATCAAAGTTCAAAGTAGAACTTTATTCATTGGTGGTGTTCCTAACAACATGACTGACCAAGAATTGAGTTCAATCCTGAGACCATATGCTGAAGTGCAGAGTGTCATCTTAAATAATGAACGTAAACATGCTTTCGTTAAAGTTTACTCAAGAAAAGAAGCTGAAACAGTCATCTCTTCATTCAACAAGAATGGCCAATATAACTTAAGAACCAGATGGGGTGTCGGATTCGGACCAAGAGACTGTTGTGATTATCAACATGGTGTCAGTATCATTCCACTTGCCAGATTGACAGATGCTGATAGACGTTGGATTAATGAAGCTCAATGGGGTGGTATCGGTAAAGACAAAGAATTAGTTCCTGGTTATATCATGGAAGAACCAGATATTGAGATTGGTGAAGGTATTTCATCCAAGGCAATCTCACAAAAAATGCCAACTGATGGTTCAAGAAATGGACCAAGATCAACCAAGCCTGGTGAACCTGATGACATGTACACTGATCCATTGAATCAAGCCAGTTTACCTTCATTTATGCAAGGTAATAACAACAAGGACAATGTCTTGTCCAACTTATTTGGTAGTGCTCCACAGCCGCAGGCTCCTGTCGCTGCAGCTCCTGTTCCACCTCCTCCTCCTGCTGCTGGTGCCGGCTCAGAACAATTGTCTAATTTGCTTTCATTCTTGAACCAACAACAAAAATAAAAACATTAGGATCAGGGAAAAAAATAACGTGTAATTTATCATTAATAAATTTGCTGTGTATGAATCACACTTTCCGTAGCATCTGGAGCAATTTTATCAGTAGAAGAGTTTTGCTTTGGTCTTACTGGTTATTCTCACTTAACCATGAAATTTTGACATGAGTGCGTGCCCGTACCATTCTTTGAATATCTAAAGTTTGAACTCTCATGTTAAATATCTTTTCTGTTCAACGAAGAAGAGACCGTTGGAACTTGGATATTAGGGTTACTGGTGGTCGATAATTCGGTTACACTGGTGTCTATGGCTCTATTTCTAATTATCCTAGACAGAGGAATATTGGAGTCCGTATTATGTAACTGATATCGGCCCTTTTATAACCGAAGGTTCGGTTAAACGCACAAAGACGTATTAAGGGTCCAGGGGGGCGAAGTTTCAAATTGACACAAAAAGGTGACCAATTTCAACTGCAAATTGCAATAATGCAAATCTCTATCTCATTGCTGATAAGGCACTAGTGTTACGGTCACGTAACACGTTAGTTCAAAACTACTGCGACCCATTTCTCGGCCGAGTGTCCTAAAGGACTTTAAAATCAGCGTATAAAAGCCTAGCAATATCCCAATCTCTACAAAAGCATTTCCTCTTGATCACCATAAATAATTCTATAATGTCCTCACCGAATTACACTGATACTTTCAAAGGTATTCCAGCTTATAACAACGGTCAAGAATCCAGTACAAACACTGAATTTGAAGCCAATGAGCGACCTTTCAACCAACAGCAACATAAGAACGTTATCAGATCTCAACCAGACGGGATCAAAGCTGTCAAGTACGCTAAAGTCTTTGAAACAAAGAAGTTGGGTCCATATCAAAGTTTTGTCAAGAAAGCTGGTGTTTTTTTTGGATATTTTGGTATGGTTCCTTGTTGTTTCTGCTCAAATCCGTATAGGGATGTTGAGCAAGGTACAGTCGGTTTGATAACCACTTTTGGTGAATTGAGTCATGTTGTTGATCCAGGTTCTGCATACGTCAACACTTTTAGTGAAAAGTTACACAAAGTCAGTATCAAGATAGAAGTTCAAGATATCCCAGAACAAGCATGTTTGACCAAAGACAACGTTATCGTTTCTTTGAAAAGTGTCATTTATTATAACATTGTTGATCCTCAAAAAGCTATATTCTCCATTTCTAATATCCATGGAGCAGTTTCTGAAAGAACACAGACCACATTGAGAGACGTCATTGGTGCCAGAGTCTTGCAGGATGTCATTGAAAGAAGGGAAGAAATCGCAGAAGCAATTCAACTGATCATTTCAGAAACTGCTGCTGATTGGGGTGTTAATGTTGAGTCTATCTTGATTAAAGATTTAAGATTAAGCCCAGAGATTACACAAGCATTATCACAAGCTGCCCAAGCTAAGAGAATAGGTGAATCTAAGATCATTCAAGCAAAAGCTGAAGTGGAAGCTTCAAGATTAATGAGAGAATCTGCTAAATTGTTAAACAGTAAAGTTGCTGTTCAAATGAGATATTTGGATGCAATGACAACTATGGCAAGATCCGCAAATACAAAAGTCATATTCATGCCAACTTCTGTTGATATTGATCAAAGCAAAGATTCGGTCGATGACGATGGTGGCGAAGCAGATGTTTTGATCCCAAAAGAAAAGGGTACACAAGATGAATCTACTATTTCGGCAGACATGATGAATCGCTTGGCTTTACAAGAAGGGTATCTTGTTAACAAGTGATAAATAGATGAGATCATCTCTTTTTCTTTTTAATTTTCTTTTTCTTTTCCTCTTTGAGAATATACTCCTCTTTTGATATTCTTTCACTTTCTACCTTTTTTATTTCTAATGCGCTCATGAACCCCACGGATTTCCCGCATGACAATCTTCACTTCCTTTCGAGATATGGGTAATAAATAATCGTTTTTGTAGTTCTCTAATTGTAGCAATAATCACCATAACACTGTTTGCAAAATTTCGATAATTTCAAATCATTTTGAATACTCAATCCTCTTTCTTTCCTATCAAACTCTCTTTTTATCAAAACACATCCAAGACATCTATGATAATCTGGGTCTGTACTTGAATTTCCATATGTCATCACATTATATGCATTTTCTAGAATTTGTGAAACCTCATCATACTCATAGGTGAGTTTAAAAGTCGATGAGTTAGCAGCATAGTTGTATTGCTTATTGGCAAAGTATCCGATTATTGGAGGTAAGTAAGTGTCCACATTCATCAAATTTGCCTCAGAATCATCTCTGACACCATATTTATCCAAATAACAACCAAAGAAAACGGGTCTCTCATTCAATCCTTTTTGCAAAAACACAGTGGAGTTGGGAATTTCTGGGAATCTATTAATAACTTTCACATCATCATTTATGGTCACTGTCACACCTGGATGTCTTGTACTATTGAATCTCATTGCAGTGTTTGCAATTATTGTTCCATTAGGCCAACCTTGTTTATCTGAAGTGGAATCAAAAGAGAATATAATATCAACTGCACGAGACTCCTGCAAGAATGGAGCATACGGAATATTTTGGCCATCTTCACCTCCATCAACCATGTATAAAATCTTAGAATCATATATCTCTTCGCAACTAGATTTGGTTGTGTTCAATCTGTAGAATGGATTTGGAGAGTATAACGCATAATCTGGATGTTTCTTACTGTCTTGTAATGAAGTTAATCCAAAAGTGTTCAAGACTGCTTTGATGGCACGATAATTATTCTTGGAAGAAGTCGAAGCTAATTGCCAGATGTAAATGAAAACATTATTAAAAAGAGATGATGATGTACCTGCTATAAATCCAGCATTATCGAATTTAGTAAAGCAAACAGTTTTGTTGGAAAGGTGGAAAATTGGTTTGCCATTGTATAGAAAAGATCCCAAATATTTCAAATTCATAAAAATGTTCATATCCCAAGATCCAAATTATGGATTGAATTCAAAAACGCTACTGTTTATAGGTGATTTCTCGACACCTGGGTTTCTTAAATCAGAAAGGACGATGGGGAAAGGCATTTCAAAATTCTTGAAAGATTTAGAATTGACAACTGAAGTAAATGGCATGTCTGTTGATCTTGCAGATTTGGGAAATATTTTTCTTGAAAGTGCACGACCCCAATAATCTGTAAATGAGACTGAGAATCCACTAAGTTTTTTACCTCTTACTTCAAGATGTAAATTTTTGTAGAAATTGAATATCTTCTTCATGGACTTCAAAGACATATCAGATGAAAGCTCAATGTTTTTCAAGACACTCGTCGTCACTTTAGTACTGTCATCTTTCTTCTTGAAAAAATCTCTAAAGAACGTCTTGAACGCTTCGAACCAAGCATCTTTTTTCTTCTCCAACACTGCATCCCTCTTTTCAAGATGGGAAGAGTCGTCCTTCAATAACACTTCTTCGCATCTTTCATAAAACTGGTCAAACAAAGACTTGTCATACTCCTCTAAACTCCTTTTACCGATTCTATTCAACTCTTCGTAAAATATCAAATCATTGTCTTTGAAATCAGAAGGTAAGACCTGAACGTCATTCCTATCAACTTCCAATTGATTCATACTAGGTATTCCTTCTAACAACGGCTCAGAAAGATCCCAATCATTTCTTAACTTGACCAATGGTTTGAAATTACTCATCACCGCAGACATCACTAACCAAGAACCACCGGAGATGCCAGCTATATAGCTCGAGGACTGTAGCAAACCACCCAAATGTCCTGGCAACGACGAGTTGAAAGATCTGTCATCCAAAGCGGCAAGCATCCCTGCACCGTTAAGAAACGCTCTGTAGCCACCACCAGAGAGAGCTAGTCCCAATGTGATTGGTTTGGCTGTGGAGAGCGTGAAGCGATCGACATCTAGTCCAGGAATGGCCACTCTCTTGAGATACTTGGCGAGCGCAAGCTGTGTCCTGTGTTGCCTTTGATTGATATAATGCTGCTCCTTTGTTGATAGTTCCTGTTTGTGTTAGAACTCTCTTCTTGAATGTTCTCTCCATTGGCGGGTATTAGGATACTGGTCCAGCCCTCACTAAAGAGTACGATGGGCACGTGACGGGAACAGGCGCGTAGTTACCTTCTGCAGCCCTTAAAATGAAGACAAGCGCCGCTAGAAAAAGACTGATGGCCAACATCTTTTAGGGGTTTTGTTTACAAGAGGTAAATAGAAAGTTGATGTTATGAATTTTTTTTCAGTATAATCTAGTTGATGGACCGTAGTGCTTGAACCACTTTTGGGCCGATACTGGTGACAATTTGTGTGGTTTTGGTAATCATTTGCGGGCTGATGCTCTTGAGAGTGTCACCACTGAGGTTGATCGTGGAGAGTGGTGCAATCACATTGTCTTCAAAGTAAGAGACAATCAAACCGTTATCGCACACCTCAATCTCCTGGGAATTTGGATCCACTAGTGAGTTACTGCCGAATAGGGCAAAAGTGAAGACTAAAGGCAAGTCGAGTTCCAGTTTCACTAGCTCCAGCTCGTCGAATAGTGGCTGTTCTTCGATTTCTTTGTCGTCCACGCTGGAGATCAGTTTAGGAAGATATGTGTTTCTGATGGCAAGGAAAGCGGCCTGTGAGGCAAGCGTGAGTGGGTATGAGAAATTAGCAAGCACAAGGACATCGATGTACAGTTTGTAACTGAACTTCTCAGTCAGTTTCAGTCTCTTTGGCTCAATGTTTTGAAGATATAGCGATTTCAAAATTGATTGTATTGTCAACGTTAACGCAGAATCATCCTTCTCACCATCAATGTGCACATCCACTTCGATGAGTTCAGGAGTAGACCTTGTCTCCACCACTGTGGCCTTGATGCTCACTAGACACTCAGAACCGTCACTGAGTGTGATTTTGGCACTACCATTGGACCCAATCACGACATCGAGCTCTGACTCCATCGGTCTGAACTGGTTCATACCACGGCCATCTGGACGCATTGGTGGGCTCTGCTTGAGCGACTCGTAGAGGTAGGACCTCTCTGAAGATGAAAACGGCATCGCTTGAACTGGTTCTATTCAATGGTAAATTAGTTAAAACCTCATCGCTATATAATTTTTTTATGAAGGATCTTATGTCATCAAGTTTACTCTTCGCTCTTCACTATTTACAGTTCGCTATTTACTCTCAACAACGTCAACGCATCAAGTGGGAAGTGGAACTGAAAAGATGGCAGAGAAAAGCTCGGAAAATTCGAGGAATCTACATCTTCCTGTGGGACTCGTGCTGCCGTATCTGGTACTTTTGAGGGTGATGAACGCGTGCACGATCAACACTTTTTTCCAGGCAGATGAGTTTTGGCAAGCATTGGAACCAGCTCATCAGTTTGTCTTTGGGTATGGTTCATTGACGTGGGAATGGACACATGGATTGCGTGGATTCTTACACCCTTTCTTGTTCTCGCTTATCTACCAAGTGACTGAAGTCCTAGATTTAGGTGATTTAGGTGTGATTTATTTACCAAAGATATTTCAAGCTGTGATTGCTGCTGTCGGTGAATATTATTTTTACAGATTTGTTTACAGATTCACTAAGAATGAAGTGATTGCTAGATGGAGTCTGTTGTTGAGCATCACTAGTGTCTTCAACTGGTATGTCATTACGCGAACTTTTTTAAATTCCTTTGAATTGACACTCACTTGTATCGCATTAGCATATTGGCCATGGGGGGAAAATCAATCTATAAATTGGGAAGACTTACACAAGAGTTTGTTTTTTTCTGCTATCTCATGCTTCACTAGACCCACAAATGGCTTCATATGGATTGTCCTTGGAGTTCAGCTTCTATTCAAGACGCCAAAATTGCAAATTATCTTGTTAGCATTGATTTCGGGAATTTCTGCATTCTTATTAAACTTAACAATCGACTATTTTTACTACGGGGAAGTTGCCATTCCAATCTGGAATTTTATCAAATTCAACCTGTTTGCTCATTTATCAAAATTTTATGGTGTTGCACCATGGCATTTCCATTTAACGCAAAGTGTTCCTTTTATATTGTCAACGTTCTTTCCATTCTTCCTCTATGGTTTTTACAAATTGAAGAACAAAACATTAAAAGCTCTTATATTGGCTACTATTATTCCCTTTTCATTAATTGCACATAAAGAGTTCAGATTCATATACCCAATTCAGCCAATCTTACTACTTTTCGCAGCATATGGATTTTATCATTTGAATCTACAATACCCAAAACTCATCAAATTAGCAACATACATAATAATTATTATCAATACTGGACTCTCCATCTTTTTAACACAAGTTCATGAACGTGGTGTGATTGATGTTATCAACCACTTGCGTGATGACGTGGATGTCTTCTCAGTTGGGTTCCTCATGCCTTGTCACTCAACTCCATGGCAATCGCTTCTCCATAGAGAACACTTACAAGATAACTCATGGGCTTTGACGTGTGAACCACCCTTACATCTTCTTGATGACCCAGAATCAGCTATCAAAGTGGAGAAATACATGGATGAATCTGATTATTTCTATGATAACCCAACGGCATTCTTGCTAGAACATTTCCCGTCACCAACAACCAAAGGTATGAAAGCTTCATGGGACAATCAACATTATTGGCCATCACACCTTGTCTTTTTCGAAGCTTTAGAACCCTTCATTTCGGATTACTTGAAAGATTCAGCATACGTTGAATGTAACAGATTTTTCAACAGTTATTTCCATTGGGACTCGAGAAGAGAAGGAGATGTTATAGTCTACTGTAAATGGCCATGGGAGTGATGACTCTGTATATATTTATTTACATGTGATTTATAGACCCCATCTATCGTTTTCTGTAGTTTTCTTATTCGTAGTGTCATTTTGGAAATCTTGGATCTTTCCCAATTTGTCGGTCATTGGCTGATAATGTCTATTCATTAACTCGATAGATTTCTTTCTATTTTCGATGAAATGATTCCATATCTTAACATTATCTTCATCTAGTGATTCTGACAATGATTTTTTCAATAATTGATGAGTCTTATATCCATCTTTCCATCTTTCTTGTTTTATAGCGCAATCTAACAAGCCTATGATACAACTAACATCTGAAAGTTCAGATCCTAACAAGAACCATTCTCTTGCCTTCGCCACGTTATCAAAAAAGTTCAGTTCCAGAAATCCTAATTGTTGGAATGACTCTCTGAATCCTTGACTTGCACTGAGCTCAAAATGATGTCTTGCCTTCTTTGGATCATGAATGTTTAACTGGCCAAGGTAATAATGACAATCTGCAACTTTATCAATTGGACCCGTCTTTACAGATCTTTCGAAATATAACTTACTCAAGACAAGATCAGGTCTTTGAAAGTTGATCACACCAAGTTGCTTGAACACTTCAGATGCCATGAATGTATCATTCTCCAATTTCAAGAAATCATTATAGAATTTTTCAGCTTGATCCAACATTTGATTCTTAACACATAAATCACCACTCAACTTGATAGTCATTGGATGTTTCAACTCTAAAAGCTGTGATACTAGTTTCTTAGCATACACTTTATCCTCCTGTGTGCCTTTATCGTCCACAATAGCTTCAAAAGCCAACAGTGCAACCGCATCGTTATTTCCATGTTCAGCAGCCAATTCTACTAGCTCGTTCTCAAGATCCACAAGGTGTCTGTTAGCCGTATGGGATAGCACTCTAACATTCTCTAGGGCCCTCTTCATTATCATGAGGTCCGAAGCGTCGATGTATTGCGGCAGTGCTGGCTCTTCATTAGGTTGGTCCAAAGCCTTATAGATGGCCTCATAGGCAGTGAAGAGCTTGTTGTACCCGTGTCTGGAGTCAAGGTCAAACAAAATTCTGTTCAGCGTCTTCTTCTTGGGCAGCACATCATATATTGGTGGTCTTGCACTAGAGAAAAGTCTCTTTCCTAGCCTCAGCATCCTTTCTCTGTCTATAGAGAGAGTGCTAAAGTTCCCATACTAAATTTTTAAATTACTTAAATCCGAAACCCCGACACATATCAACTCCACAAAATTCGAAATTTTTCACCTTGAATCAATCAATTGGATCTAATAGAAAGAGATGAGATTATCGCCTCTTCGATCATTTGCTCGCCATTTCCACTCAGACTTCTCACACGCCATTGTAGGTGGTGGTGTCGTGGGTCTCGCAGTGGCCGCTGAACTCTCGAAAGTCCCAGGAAACAAGATCCTCTTGATCGAAAAGAACACCAAAGTTGGCCAAGAAACCTCTGCAAGAAACAGTGAGGTGATACATGCCGGGATTTACTACCCTAAGGACAGTCTCAAGACACAGCTTTGTATTGAAGGGAACCGTCTGATCTACTCAGAGGCCAAAAAAGCCGGTGTTGAGATGCAAAAAGTTGGTAAGTGGGTAGTTGCACAGACTGATGTCGAAGATGCATTCCTTGAACACATGCATTTTAAAGCTCAGGACCTTGGTGTCAAGACAGAGATGATCCCATCGTACAAGGTGCAGTACATTGAGCCTGCTGTCAGGGCCGAACGAGGAGTATTGTCATCTCCTACAACTGGTATTATATCTTCCCATTCGTTGATGGAGTATCTCCAGTCAGTCTTACAGGCTAACGATGGTGAGATTGCAGTTGCATCGAAAGTCACTGGGATCTCGCGGGTTTCAGATGGTTATAATATTGAAGTTGAATCTCAGTTGAATGATGGTGAAACTACTGAAATCTCAGTCAATAATGTTATCAATTCAGCTGGGTTATATGCAGATAAGATCTCTAATTTGTTGTTACCTGAAGATAGACACGTGAAGTACTTTTATGCCAAGGGAACTTACTTCAATCTCAACAGTTCATTTCCAGAGGTGAGAAGACTAGTTTACCCTGCCCCTAGACGGAAAGCAATCAAAGGTTTAGGTACCCATTTGACGCTAAGTCTTGATGGACAAATCAGATTCGGTCCTGATATCGAATGGGTTGATTCACCATTGGATCTTGCTCCATCCGAGGGAAACCTACAGTCAGCATATGAAGAGATTGTTAGGTACCTCCCACATGTGATTATTACTGATTTGGAGCCAAGTTATTCAGGAATAAGACCCAAGTTGGTTGGTCCTGATAATGACGAGTTTCAAGATTTTGTCATTAGAGAAGAAGAAGGATTCCCTGGATTTGTCAATCTGTTAGGAATCGAAAGTCCTGGTCTGACTTCATCCTTGGCCATTGGTAAATACGTTAGAAACATTTATCATGGTTGATGAATCTTTGTTCTTTTATCATTAAACTTGTTATTTATACATTAGCTCATTGCATTATTACGATTCGTCTTTTTGTAACTTTGGAAGTTTTGATGGTTCTGTAGGAGACGGCACTTCACGGAAATAATCACATAAGAGAGCTTTTTCTGTATCCCATCTTTCAAATGGGTTCATCTCGGTCAATCCAATCATTAATTTTAAGGCTGATTCACTAGCTGCAATAAATCTATTTCTTAACTCTGATATGCTTGGTTTTGGATACATTTTCAAATTATTATAACCTGGTAAACTGGAAACATTTGGCCACGTCTGATCAGTAGGCGTACCCAATGCTTGGAATGTCACGTCTATTTGATCAATGTCATCTTTTCCTGGTAAATATGGAACTCTCAACATGAGCTCAGCAAAAATTATTCCCACTGCCCAGATATCAACTGCTTCTGTGTAATGTTTGGCATTAAACAGCAGTTCAGGGGCACGATACCATCTAGTCACCACATTGGACGTCAACTCTTCGTTTATGGAACCTAATGATCTCGCAAGACCAAAATCGGCAATCTTCAACTGACCATCAGGAGCAAGCAACAAGTTATTTGGTTTCAAATCACGGTGAAGAATGTGGTTTCTATGACAGTGATGGACACCTCTCAACGTCATTAACAGCCAGGATTTGATATCTGCTGGACTGAACAAGATTTTCTTGTCTTTGATGATCATCTCCAAATCAGCAGGCAGGAACTCCAAAACCAAGTTCAAGTTCCCATCAGTAGAAAAAACATCCACCAGCTCAATCACATTACTGTGTCTGAGCTCCTGTAAATATTTCACCTCCCTGATGGCACTCATGTCCAACCCGTCTTTGAACTGACCCGTCTTGATCTCCTTGATTGCAATGTCTCGCTGCGTGGAGACCTGTTTGCCTAAATAGACTACGGCATAGGTACCTTCACCGACTCTTTTGGCTTCATGGGGTTAGTACTGATGTTCACTTAGCAAGCCAGAATTAACCTACACTTTACGTAATTCGCCAGACTCATCTTTGTTATCTATTATTTGTTCGTACTGTTGGTGGTTAATAGACAATTCTCGAGAACAAAAAAAAAAGATCGAGATGAGCTTGAATAAGTACTAAATCTACTTTCTATCGCTCTTGGGAAATGATACGGTTTGGGCCTTCAAGACAAATACTACGATCCTTTCGGGCCCACCAGCTCCTCAGATGCAACAGTACAGCCGCAACATCCGAAGAGTTTGAGGAAATACATCCGATGCTCATCAGACGAGGTGAACTTCTGTCTAAAGAACTAGAAGCTTTAGAAAAGTCCATGTCGGAATCATCATCAGGCTTCGACCTGAACCAGCAAAAGCAGTTCTCCAGACTTTCATCGATTGTCGAGTCGCTAAGAGATTACCAGGCTAAATTGGAGTCTTATAAAGAGCTTCAATCGTTACTCAATGACGAATCGTTGAAAGAAGAAGCTGAACAGGAACTGGAGACAGTGCTCCCTGATCTTATAACCACCAGTGGGAAACTTAAGTCCAAGTTGCTTCCACCACACCCATTCAGTGACAGACCTTGTATCTTGGAACTAAGACCTGGCATTGGTGGTATCGAAGCGATGATATTCACACAGGATCTGCTTACTATGTACACTGGATACGCCAGTGTGAACAGATGGCCGTTCTCGATCATTTCCAAGAGTATCAATCAGACAGGAAATGGGATTACGGAGGCTATCATAAGTATTGATGAACCTGGTTCTTATGACCGTTTGAGATTCGAATCTGGGGTCCATCGAGTGCAGAGAATCCCAGAGACAGAAAGCAAAGGAAGAACACAAACTTCAACTGCAGCAGTGGTAGTTCTCCCTCAAATGAGTGAGAAGGGACAGGCAGAAGATGCAGACGAGAGAACCTTTGCCAATGGAGAGGTTAGAATCGATGTGATGAGAGCCAGTGGGAAAGGTGGTCAGCACGTGAACACCACTGAATCTGCCGTCAGATTAACACACATCCCAACGGGGATCACAGTTTCGATGCAGGACCAGCGTTCTCAGCACAAGAACAAAGCGAAGGCCTTCACCATTTTGAGAGCCAGACTTGCTGATTTGGAGAGTGCCAAATTAGAAGAAGAAGAACGTAAAAAGAGAACGGACCAGGTCTCAAGTACAGACAGATCAGACAAGATCAGAACTTACAACTACCCTCAAAACCGAGTCACTGACCACCGTTGTGGTTACTCTGTTCATGATATTGATGGCATGATGACTGGTGAAAAATTGGACCAAATAATAGACCAAATGGAGCAATTCGAAGCCGAAAGAAAGTCAAAAGAGCTGCTTCAAGAGCTGGAAGAGACCAAGGAATGACCACTAGAGCGTCATATCATTCTGTAAATAGACAAATCTGGCGTTCATTTTGATTAATGGTAGAGAGACTCGCGTAATATTCACGTGACTTGTGAGCCCATCGCACAAAAACAATAAAAGTGACAGTAACAATAACAAATCGATCTCTTGATCAAATTTTCATCTAGTCACTTGCCTCCTCAATGGCCTCCACAGATGCTTGCCTTCTCTATAGGTGCAGGCGATCGGTGAAAGTTGGCCAATTAGAGCGCTTCACCATCACATACAAGCCAAAACCAGGGGAGGATCTTCAACCGCAATCTTCAATATGGCTCAAGATTAGAAATTTAGAAAACATGACACTGAGGGCAGCTTTCCTCAGAGGTCCATACATCCTCTACGTGGATGTTCGTACTGCCGAATACCACCATTCACAATCCACTTTCATCACTGCAGACCAGCCAAAGTTTGAACCGAATTTATTACCAGGACAGTCGTTTACTGCTGAATTATCAATGCATACTATAAAAGAAGAATACGTTTGGGTCGTCGATGTAATCAGTCAGATAATATTCAGCCCCAGTACTGATGTATCATTTGAGGTTCTGGTAGGGGACAATAAAGATGCTTTTGATATCTTTACAGAGAAACTTGGTTCTTTTGATAAACAGTTGGAAGTCAACAGACTAAGCACTCTAGATCTTTGGAATTTGCCCATTCCTAAAAATGAAACGCCCATGCACTTAGTGATACTGACACATGGTTTGCATAGTAATACAGGAGCAGATATGTTTTACATCAAGGATCAATTGGACTCGCTAGCTAGAAAGACTGGCGAAAATTTAATTGTAAGAGGATATCATGATAATGTCTGCAAAACCGAGAAAGGAGTCAAGTATTTAGGGACCCAATTAGCCAAATATGTTGTTCAGCAGTTAAGTGATGAAAGGATCACCAAGATATCATTCATTGGGCATTCATTAGGTGGTGTTATACAAATATTTGCAATCACTTACATTGAACTGAATTGTCCTTGGATTTTCAAAAGAGTGAAACCAGTTAACTTCATAACATTAGCCTCACCATTATTGGGAATTGTGACGGACAATCCAGCATATGTCAAAGCTGCGCTTATGTTTGGAGTTGTTGGTAAGACGGGTCAAGATTTAGGGTTACAGTCAAGTAATGGCGATGATCCGTTATTGTTGAAGTTATCCAAAGAAAAGGCTACACATAGGGTACTAAAAATGTTTACAAATAGAACCATATATGCTAATGCTTTCAACGATGGGATTGTTCCATTATATACTTCAGCATTGTTATATTTGGATTGGAAAGGATTATCAGAAATTTCAGAAGCTCCTGCAACTCAAGAAACTCCAAATCATGATAGGACTGGTAAGATACCCAACTCCATGGAGGAAAAGAGCAAAGGCTCATATACACCAACAAATCCATTCCAGAAGGCCATGTCATTATTGGCTCCAAATGTTTCAACAGGTAAAAAGAATGAGGATAGCAATAATTTCCCCAAGACATCAATGATTGAATCTGCAACATCGATATTGATACCACCATTACCATCTCAAAAATATTTAATTGATCCAAGCTCTAGAGATGAAGTCATTATTCATGATAGAGTTTATACAAATGATGATATTCCACAATTACCCAAGTTGAAAAAGAAAACAACATTTATGGATAAGATAAATTATGATCCACTATCAAAATTTAAAGATTTAGAAGAAGAGATAGCTAAAAATTGGCATAGTGATTTATCATGGAGAAAAGTTCTTGTTAAACTCAAACCTGATGCCCATAACAACATATTTGTAAGAAGAAGATTTCCAAATGCTTATGGGTGGCCAGTTATAGATCATTTGTTGGTCAATCATTTTTCAAAATATGATGATGAGAGTGGGTTCACTAATGCATCGACCCCAGAAGCTATCAGTCAAGGAACGGAGATGGATAATGGAATTGACAATGCAATCAAAGATGTTGATTTAGGTGATGATTTCAAACTTTCAAAAGACTATGATTGGATCTTGAAAGAGACCCCAAATGATGGATTGTTTGATGTTGGTCCCACTGGGATGTTAACTAATGTTAATGAAATTTTTGATAATTTCAAAAATTTTAACATCAATGCATACATGGATGATTATTACAAAGATAACAATATAGTTGTTAAACCAAAGATTGATGATCAAGAGATTGTTAATGAATTGGAGATGAATTCCAATATTTCAGAAGGGTACATTCCATGAAATGACATTCTCTCCAACTTGGATTACAAGAGCACTATAAAGATACCCCAACTTGTTTATGAAGATATGAAAAACTAATCATTGTATAAACTATATAACGCATTATACACCTGCCAGCATTTTATTAGAGTTCATGTAGAAGATGTACTGTTATTATCACTATGAATGAATTCTCAATAACACATCCAATATTTCATTATTAGTAACCAATTTCAAATCCAATTCATCTCTAAACTGTTCAAATTTTCCCAATTTAGCGAACTGTTTCACACTCACTCCTTCAAACGATTTTATTTCCACATCATTCATACAACAGTTTTCCAAAATTTTGATTAATTCGTTAAATTTCGCCAATTTTGGAAATTCTCCCAATGAAGAGAGTCCCAGTTCATGATCTATGTGATTAACATCATGGATCAATTGAATCACACCTTTCTTGTTGAAATGGTTGGATTTGATTATATTATTGGTGAAAAAATCCAAGATTTCTGATTTTAGGAACCTCAATAGTTGAATGTGTGTCTGGATCGGGATAGTTTTTAATGAGAGTGTGGACAAGGAGTGAAGGATCGAGACTGGGAGTTGAAGTTCTGATGTTGTTGATGCTGGGCCAGCTGATTCCGAAGAAGAATGTTGATTCCATGTGTTAAGGGCAGCGTATTTCTTGAAAGATTGCTTGATGATTGATGAAATGAAGGATTGTAAGAGTTTCCAAATCTTAGATTCTAAATGATCATAATCTTTGAGTATCAAGTCAAACATTGATATGGAAACATCATCATCATCAACTTGATTGGAATGTTCGTTGAATAATTGGTTTAGTTCAATGAAGATGAATTCCTGATTCCATTGATTCAAATTGTTGCTTATGAATTTGAGGGAACAATACAAACGAAAGATCCTTTCCATTCCATTTGTTGATGAAATGTCAACTTCATTTGCCGTGTTAGGGTGAATCAAGGATGGAGTTGTTCTGAAAAGTTCATGGAATGCATCATGGCCATCTTGTAGAATTTTGAGGTATTTTTGAAGTAAAGATAAGTATATTTTGGAAAAGATTTTCAATTTATAAGTGATTAATGGACCATTTTGATCATAGTTGATATTGAAAAATTTGGCAAAATTTTTAAAAGTTAAATTTTCAATAAGAATTTTGAATTTCAGAGATGAGATTGTTGGTTTTAAATCATGAATGTTGACAGAAGTATAATCGATTTGGAAATTGTCTTGATTATTGATAATGTTTTCGAATTGTGAATTGTAAAGTTTAACGTTTCTCAATAATAATTTCTCTAAATGTTTGAATTGGAAAACGTTGAAAGTTCCAGGCCATGATGAATCATTAAATGGATCATAATAGAAATCGTCGATTAATTTTGAATCGAATTGAATCACTTCATTGATAAGATGTGTTAAAAGCTCTAAAGTGTCATCTTGCTCATCCTTGGATAAGATTTCAACGAATTGGTTAAGTTTGTTTAAAACTGGGGATAATGCACTCGTGATGAATTCAGAGTGAGCATATCGTTCACTGAGTTCTGTTTCGTTTAAATTCCAAATTTTGGAGATTTTGTTGATGTTGCTAGATAGGTAATTGATCAAGTAGTTCAAAAACAACTCAGGTTTATCAATAGAAGTGATTGAATTTGAATAATTGTTAAAATGGTAATCAAATGAGATTTTAAAATGTTGAGAAATTATATCGAAAGACCATAATGAATCAGGATAATTCGGTTCAATTAATGATTGTAAATTGACTAAATTGATGAAAATTTGATGTAAATTATCATCAACTTTATCTTTCTTTAACCATTGTGATTTTGCTAACAAGTCAGTAAACTGTTGGACCATTGGACTTTTTAAACTTTCAATCGTGCTCAAGAATCTCATTCTCAACTGTTGTCTCAAAACATTGTCATCCACTGACTGAATCACTCCTTTAATCTCTTTTAATCCATCCAATTCAAACGACTCTTCAGCACCACCAACCTGTTTCAAACGTGCAAAGACATCCTGCTTGATATTCTCCAACCTTACCAAATTCAGCAACTCCAACTTTCTCTCAATCAACTTCCTAGCTTTCAACAGCGTCCCCAAATCACCATGGGCCAATACTAATGCATCAATAGTTTCCAGATCGTTGTTGGCAATGGCCGCACGCAACAGACTCGCCACGTCACGTGCCTGCTGTTCGTGCTTCTTGGAGTTGTTCAAAGAGTCATGGAGTGTTGTCCTTTGCTGCTCCAGCTCGGCAATGCGCGCGTTGATGAGCGTGGGATCCAAAGACATTGTTGTTTATTAGTATTGCTTTGTTGATTTCGTGAAAGAAATTTTAATTATAACAACAAACTACAACTGCTAGCACTGATATCAAGAGAATGACCCAGTTCGAGGACGCCTTGAGAGAGCTGGATGACGGGCAGCTGAAAGCCACGAGCCGCGAGGTTCAGCGGGCACTAGCTCAGCTCGAGAAGACCAACAGAAAGCTCCAAAGGCTCGTTGGAGACGCCCAAGAGGAAGAAGAGGACGAAAGCGAGAGTGAGTACGACTCGCTCAACGACGAGGACAAACAGATGCTCAGAGAGGTGATCGAGGAGAACACGCATGTGATCCTCTCCAAGAAGCAGCAGCTGGAGCAATGCCAGCACGAGCTCAGCTACAGAGGGTTATAAAGTGTGCTCCATAAGCGAACCGCCAGTGTCTTGAAAGGAAAAACTCCGGCGGATTATATAAAGGAGGTCGCTCTCCTTCCAGCCATTTGTGCCAGGCGCATACGGAGTGGAAATGCCCTCGCTGGTAATACTGGAAGTGTGGTTAATATGTATAAAGAGTAGAAGAAAGAAATGAGTGTGAAAATTTTCGCTTTTTATAGGGCTCTTAATACACTTCTGTAACAATAAACAAATAACAGCACCATTACTAACAAAACCAATAAGCAACAGCCAATGCAGCAGCCAGACACCTCGCTCCTCCCTCCGACGCTCACCGGGTTCGTCAAGCACTCGCACTCGCTCGCCGTTTCCCGCCAGTTCAACCCAGTCCAGTTCGCCCAGCTCCAGCTGGAGCTCCGTCAGCTCATTGAACTCGCCAATGACACGGGCAAGCTCTGGACAAACGACTGGAGCAAGCAGATGCTGCCCGTCTTGGGCTTCAAGGGCCCGCTACAGCTCTACTGCGATTCCACTTTCGCCAAAAGAAGCAGCAAGCGCACATCAGCGCCTCACGAGGAGGAAGACACAATGACAAACGATGCCAGAAAGAAGTCCAGGCTGCAGAGATTCGAAAGAGAGTTGTCCACGTCCACAAGCTCAGTCAATACCAGTACAAACGAGTATACTCCCTCGGGCCCTGTGAAGGGTACCTCCCAGGCGCTCGAGAAGAACTACCTCAGACTAACATCCGCCCCTGACCCTTCCAAAGTACGCCCTTTACAAGTCCTCAAAAGATCATTCCAGCACGTCTACAACAAGTACACAGAAGGTGCTTCCTATGCTTACGTATGTGACCAGTTCAAGTCTATAAGACAAGACCTCACTGTCCAGATGCTCGACAATGAATTTAGTGTTGTCGTTTATGAGACGCATGCACGAATTGCAATTGAACATAAAGATATTGGAGAGTTCAATCAATGTCAAACTGTTTTGAAAAACCTATACCATTTACCTCATATCAAACGATCCTCCAATTATCATGAGTTCTTGTCCTATCGTATCCTTTACTTCATATTGACTAACAACTTTGACCAAATCACACTCATTAAATTAAAACTTTCACACCAAGAAATGCAGAATAATAATATTAGTTTCGCTTTAAAATTCTTGAAGTTTCAGATATCAAACAACTATTATCAACTATTCAGATTATATTCCACCTCAACTTCTACAACTAGACATCTACTAGACTATTTCATCAATAAGGAACGTATTAGAGCCTTGGAAATAATCTGTTATTCTTACAAGATTATAAATTTGGAATTCTTATTAGATCAATTCAAATTCACTAATGAGGCAGACTGTATGGATTTTATTACAAAGAACAACATCGACAAATTCATAGAACTGAGAGGTGAAAACGTTTACTTAAACACTAGTTCGGCAAAGGCAACAGTAATTCAAAATTCTCAACAATCAAAGAAGCTAGACATCAAAGGTCAAAAATAAGATGCTTGATAGGTAAGTCAAACATTGCTACTAACATATATTACTAACCTCAAACCCCCGTATATTCGCAAATATAAAGGCGTATTTCACTGGCTTGTCCATCTTACAGTAGATCACTCCATTGATGGTGCCAATGCAATCACTGAAAACTTCAACTGATTCTCACCATCAGCCAATTCGACATATTGTAGAAATCTCTTTTTGACCGCTTCCTCCCCTAAAACATCACCATTATCATCATTTTCTTCACTCAATAAAACAGGTCCCGTACGTCTTCCATCTAATTCATAAATTTTTCCGTCTTTCTTGACAAATGATAAGAAATGTAAATCAACATCATCATTGGCGTTAGGTGCTTCAGTTTGACCAGAATTAGCAAATTTGAAATATTCCTTTTGAAAATCATTGATCAATGACTCGACTTTTTCAATGTCTTTACCCCTTGTCTCCTTAAACTCCAAGATCTTAGAACCTGGAACGAAATTATCATCAGGTAAATTAGCTATTGAATTCAACAATGCAAACAACCCACACGCATTCTTGATCGTCTGCTTAAACCAAATGACATCTCCATCCCCATCAACGTCCCTGGCTTGATCCTCCTGTGTTCTAAGGGCCTCGTAGGCCGGGCTGATGGGAAACAAAAGGATCAAGGATCCACAAGGTCTCGGTACGAATGACAACAATTCATCATCGATAAGGGAGTAAACATCGGTGTATTGTAATGAGGGAGTGAGGCCCAAGAATTGAGCAAATTGGGTAAATAGTTCAGGGTTGGATTCAAGTGGGATCACTGCAGTCATCTTGTATTTTGGTTTGGGTTTTTGGTGGCGGTTTTGATAGTGAATCGTGAGTATAAGTTAGGAATATTTTCTATGGTAAGCAAGAGATTTAGTGCGAAATGAATTTACTTTGTGATTGAATTTATTAAACTGGGTATTTCTTAAAAGTGACAGAGTTAGAGCCTGATGAGTATTAGATGTTACCATTATTGCTTCTCCGTTGATGATTTCTGATATATTTCGTTTGTTGCTAAGTTTTCAATCCTCTTGGTAGACTGAAGATGAAAGATGAGAGTATAAACTGCTGAAACTCCCAAATTTCAACAAATTATAATACTAGATCCTTTTGTGAAATGAGGCTTTTATGGCTCTGCATTGTTCTGCCAATAATTTCTCTCAGATTAACTGCACAACAGCTTAATTTACTTTCAAAACCAATAATCCCTCCACACCCGCTAAAGAACTGTGGGCAAAGTAAAGCAGTGCCCATAAACCCCACAACAAGTTGAGCCATCACAATACTCACGACATAGCTTCAGCCCACTTACACTCATCAGCAATTTTTGTTGTATTCCAAAACATCAACAAAAAATTCTCATTTTAATTCATTGATAAAACCACCTGCCCATATCAATTTCAGATCACTATCCATTTACAGTAGTCACAAACCTGATCACGTTCACCACTCTTTGAAAAATGCCTCTCTCTCTCTCTCTCTCTCAATATCTTTCTAGTACAATGCACTAAGCTATCTTTCCTACTTTTACCCACTCAATATTTTCCAAGTTGATAACTATCGCCATATACTTGACATCAACACAACAGCAAACAAACAGGGAAAGATACTTGAAATGGAAACACCTGTAAATGCAGAAAAGTTAAGAAAATTAACAGCTGCAATTAGCAATAGAAACGTACCATCAGCATTCATTGATTATTCTAAATTCGCTAATGAAAACTTTAATACTCACCAACATCCCCATAAACTCACACCTCCAGTTATTAATCTTTCAAACACTCCTCCTCAATCATTGGATCCAAAGCAAACTGAGAATATTAAATCATTAAAACATGACCCAAACCCAAAACATTATCATCAACCTCATATAAAACCAACAAGTCTAATGCCTCCTGTCCAGTTCAAACCTGATGAGTTCTTAAACTATGTGAGTAAGAACACAAATCCGCAATCATCGCTTTTGATAAAACGGTCATCATCCTCATCTTCCACTTCATCATCTTCATCTTCAGGGATTAACAAACACATCACTAACAAGTTGATTGGTTCAATCACAAACAGTGAAGAAACGCCCAGCCCTGAACAGATAAGGGACTCAAATGTTAAGTCAATGGAAATGTCAAAGCGTCTATATGAGGAAGTGCAGAGCAGTTCATTATTTCTAGGAGTGACTCCATCAGAGATGAAAAACTATCATGAACGAAAGAAAAGTGAAGTGGAACACGTAATTTTGGAAGATTCAGGAGATGTTGCTTCACATGATGTCATCAGAAATGCTGATGTCCCGCCTCAGGGATTACCATTGCCAATTATCGACAATCAACAACAGATAATATCACATCTTGAAACTATTAAGGATATCAACGATGAAGAGATGTCCAGAACTGCAGTATCAAACAATAATAATATCTCTGTCTCACCTATTCCTCAGACCCCAGACAGGAAAAATCAGTTCCGAGCACAATTTCCATTTGAGTTATCTCAACAACAATCGAAAAAGACAAAAGTTCGATCACCTAAACGCAAATCGATTCTGAATATCAGATCAAGATCTCCAGGCACTGATAATCATGCAAGAACAAATAGCAGAGATCAAACAAAGAGGAAGAAAAACATCAATCAACAAACTTTTTTAGCGCCATTCCGATCCCTACAAAGTCCAGCAGTTGAATCAAACGCAAAATTATCACTTCAGGATCTGCCAGATGAGAAGGAGATATATGAGAAGAACATATTCTTTGCAAATTCATCACCAGAATCTCCACAAACTCTAGACCCACGGAAAGTACAGGTCATCACTACCATTTCATCATCAACTTCTTCTGAACTTCCAGTAACCAACGAAAAACAACCACAGCATGTGCATAATCTCAGGTCAAGCAGTATTTCAGACTTCCTCAAGACATCACCACATCGAATCCACTCAAGAACCATATTCAGAAAGAAATCTTCATCTTCATTAACACGGACAAAACAATCAACAACATCCACAATTTCTTCTTCCTCTAATCCAAGAACACCTCAACAGCGAGAATGTCACTCAGTAGAAGACACACTCCTTGCTGATGAAGAGTTCCAAGACTTCACCATTCCTGAATCGAGAAGAACATCAATGGCATTTCCACCATCTCGAATGAGCCATCAACCTAGTTTTTCCTTCGAACGCCAAAGCTCCAACAACATCACACCACCACCTCCTACTGCGTTATCATCTTCATCACAAAAATCACGACAGTCTATTGCTTTGTCAGTTTCATCATCATCACCATCCAACTCCACTAACTCGTCTTCATTCTTCACACCTAATCGATCATCACCACTTCTAATCCATCAGATCAACAAATCACGCAGTCCTTCCTTGTCCGACTCACATGCATCACTGTCCCAAACTTCCCCTCTCGACCAAAAGGGCAGGAGAAGCATGGGAAGTCCCTCTATCAATAACAGTCCTAGCCCACGGTTACGAACTCAGTCCAAGGGAGGTGAAGACCGGACAGAGACCCAAAGACTCTTGCAGGCGTATCGGAGAGCTCGAAGCCCTCTGTACCAAGGTTCCATCACCGAGGAGATTATCAAAGACTATACATAGACTCTCTAGCTTCAATGTGCGCGTGTAAGCAAATTACGAAAAACTGAAACAACATTTTCTTCATCAAGATAGTTAATTTCCTTGTAATCTATTATCGACAACACAATAAAGTAATGAAATGAGTCTTTGTAGAAGAAACTGGCTTAAATGCGTCATGAACAAGATTTCCCGGTGCTTTTTATGTGTATCAAAGGCCTTTTCAACAAAAATATCCATAGGCTCGCCGCTCCACCATTTACGAAGCACTCATAATAAGCTTCGGTAAATGGCAACCTTAAGTTGAATTTCTCTTCGAAAAACCTCTGGAGTGTATGATGTTACGTGCAAGAAATGACCCCTTCATTTGCCTCTTCTAGCGATCTTTTCCTCCTCTTCCTTGTCAGAGTTGTACTACTATTTTGTGACTCGCAATATTAGTATATATACAAAAAGTTCGAACATAGAGTTGATTTAATTACTACCAATGGACTCGGCTGAATGAAATGATCTTAGATATGCTATTTATTATAAAGTTTGTTAAATTAGCCGTTTTAATTTCTGAAGTTATAATTTTAAATTATCTGATTTCAATATATTAATACCATGCAGAGCTGATAATGATTTATAGTAAATAATATCCAACAATATTATTATATATTAATATTTTTTATTATAATTATATAATTAATATTTTCATGAATATTTCGGTCAAAGAAATATATAATTAATTCCACTCTTTCCTTCTGAATTAATTAATATATTTATAAATATAATTAATTTTATCAATGACGTTAAGATTTAATTAATATATGCAAAAATAAATAAATATATATTTATGGTCGATTTTTAATCATGACATGAATTATATGTCTATCATTTTGATCATGTAGCTGATTTAGACTGGGTGGATACAAAAGTTATCCACGTATGCTATTCTAATAATGAACGTGATACCATAAGAAGAAAGAAGAAACAGTATTATATAATCTCAATTTGTTTGAGAGAGCTTTTCGAAGTAAATTCACCCAAATTACATGAATTTTGACGGATTCCTCTGCAAGATTGTCTCTTCTTTCTCTGGGTCATTGCAGTACCCAATGATCGTTGTGTTGAAACTCTCGTCTTATAATTGCAACGAGTATTTTATTGCCTACTATGTGTAATCTGCTTGCTCGAGTGAAATCTCACTGTTTTTCTTGAGCTCTCTGTCCTGATCGGGAAATTTGGGAAAATCTCAGTTTGCAGAACAGGCCAATAATAATAGTTGCTCATGATATTTCAGCTTTATTATTCCCAACTACTTAGTTAAAACAAGTTAAAGATTATGGCAGTGGCAAAATTTCTCAAACTGAACTCAGGATTCACAATTCCATCGGTGGCACTAGGAACATGGCAATTGTCCCGTTCTGAAACTGAATCTGTCGTCTATGCAGCTTTGAAGCAGGGCTACAGACATTTTGATACCGCTATTCTTTATCAAAACGAGCATGAAGTTGGTAAGGGAATTGCCAAATGGTTGAATGAAGACCCTGCGAACAACAAGCGAGAAGACGTCTTCTATACTTCCAAACTATGGACTTTCAACAACTATGATCAAGCAGTCCATGAGATCAAGAAAGCAGTGGGTGCCGTAGAAGATAATATCGGATACATTGACTTGCTGTTATTACACTCCCCTATGGCTGGACCACAAGGAAGACTAGAAGCATGGGGTGCTTTGCAAGAGGTTGTTGAAGCAGGTAAAGTGAGAAGCATTGGTGTCAGCTCGTGGGGAGAACACCATTTAGACCAATTGTACGAGTGGGAAGGGCTCAAGATTAAACCTGCCGTGAATCAGATCGAAATATCTCCTTGGATCATGAGACAGGAGCTTGCTGATTACTGTAAAAGTAAAGGGATCGTTGTGGAGGCATATTCGCCGTTGGCACATGGTGGAAGACTAGGAGATGGTGATGTTGTTCGGTTGTCTAATAAGTATGGAGTTACTCCAGCACAGGTGTTGATTAGATGGAGTTTACAAAAGGGATACGTTCCATTGCCAAAAACTTCAAAGATTCAACGTTTGGCTAGTAACTTGGACGTGTTTGGTTTCGAATTGACTAATGACGAGGTCGAGTTGATCAGTCATCCAGATTCTCATGATCCTACTGATTGGGACGTTACTGATGTAGAATGAGCAGTTAGCAAGTCTATAATTGTTATTATCATTATTATTAATCTAACTTAGTTTTTCTATGATTTAGCTAATTGTCTTTTCAGTTATAGATATGATCTAGCGTTTGATCGGTGTATGAGAACCCGTTGAAAGGGTTGGTTGATCCCGTGGATGGAGTATTGGTGGATTTGATGTGGATTCCATTGAATCCCGCTTCTGGTGATCCAATTGGTGTCAACTCCATGTTGGTAAAGTCAGCATCAAAATTCTCCGCAAGTATAGGATCAGTTATAATTGGTTGGATCGGTGGTTCAAAATCGTGGTTTTTAATATCTTCCCAATTAATTTTTCTAAAGAATTGATGATTTTTTAACTTGTTATAATCCGTTAATCTCTTATCTGGATTCTTCTTCAATAGTCTTAGCAATAAATCTTTAGCTTCTTTTGACAAATAGAACGGTATCTTCAATTTGTTAGCAACAATCTTATCCATGATCTTCTTATTGTTATTACCAGTGAATGGTGGTGCCCCAGTTAACATATCATACATAACACATCCTAACGACCAAAAATCGACAGCATAATCATATGGAATATCTTGTAAAATCTCAGGTGCCATATACTCCGGTGTACCTATCAATGACGTGCATAGTTCATCCTCATTCAACCCAACTTTACTTAGTCCAAAATCTGTCAAGACTAAATATCCTAATGAATCTAATAGACAATTTTCAGGTTTTAAATCTCTGTAAACGATACCTATCTTATGTAAATGTTCCAACCCTAAAATCATCTGTGCCAAATAAATAGCGGCGTTTGACTCACTTAGAAACTTCTCTTGTTGCAAATGTTGAAACAACTCACCACCCTCCAAATATTCCAAGATTAAATACAATTTAGAATCATCTTGAAATGCATAGTACAACTTGACAATGGAAGAGTGGTTAACTTGACCCAATATCGACTTCTCATTCATCGTGCGCTCCACGCTCTTCGATTGGATGATAATTGATGCTTTCTTCAACTGTTTTTGTGCGTACAACTTGCCTGTTTTCTTCTCCCTCACTAACAGCACTTTCCCATAAGAACCAACACCTAGCACTTTCAAAGGCTCGAAATCGGACGGTTTCGGTTTCCCAACAACTGGAACTGGCTGTGGAACGTGAAGATATGTCGTCTGCTCTTTACCAAGACTCTCACTCACGTACGAGGTGTCGATACCGACTTCAAACGAACGGCCCAGCCGGTGATTTGGCGTGTTTCTGTTGGCACCACTGCTCTTACGCCGTTGTTTTTGGATATCAATGGGCTCGCTGATAATCAGCTTCGCCTGAAAGTCACTATAGAGCTCCTCCCCATCAGTTTCCTCGTCAAGCACAAAAATTGGCATCGGTGTGCTTCTTCTTCTGCTTTTTCAGCTTCTTTCAACCGTTATCACTTGAAGTTGTTTAGTTATGTGGCACTGGGAGCTATGGGAGCTTATGTAACTTTTTTAATCTCGTTTCCGACTCTTATCAAAGAGACACTAACAATTACCGACCAGATATTACAAGGGACCGAAGAGGAGCAGAACCCGTGACAATAGTGCCAACAGCTCAATTGAATCTATCTAGTGCCCTCACACCCTCGCCTTATACCTTCCCACCACAGGGACTTCAACATCAAACGTCACAAGATATCAAAGCTGGAGAAACTCATGATATAGCACCATGTCTGACACCAAGAACGAGCTGGACCCGACTCAGGCCCCGACCTCAGTCGCTGTGCCCGTCAATCCTGTGTTATCCTCCAATTCCACTTCCATTTCCACCTCGAAGGCGCAGAAGAGAAAGTACTCGAGAAACGGATGTGTGCAATGCAAGCAACGAAGAATGAAGTGTGATGAGAACAAGCCTCGTTGTTGGCAGTGCAGCAGGTTGGACAGGGAGTGTGTTTATGTTCTGAACACAAAAAACAAGAAGAGAAGACCAAATGGGAACAAAAAGACTGAAAAAGATGGAGAGCAGCCTGTCAATAGAGGGTCTAGTATAGACTCAGTAATGTCTTCGATGACTCCACAATCTTTACCTCTTGAAACTTTGTCGGCAGCAACTACAGATTTTGGATTCACTCATCAAGATGCTAATGTATTATTTAACGATTTGAATAATCTAGCCAATTTTAGACTGGAAGAAGCAATGAATCCTGGAGTCAAATCTTACATTCAAGAGGAATCGCAACCATTCAACACTCAGTTTGAAAAATTCGATTATTTACCCAATACTGCTGACCTCAATCAAATCATTTTCAACAATCCAATATCTAATTTCAACTTAGGTGATCCTCATAATCGTTACCTTGAAAGATTTTATAATGAATTTTGTGATCTTGTTTCTCCATTCGTTCCAAATCCTAACACCAACCCTGTGCGTGACATATTGTTGCATTATGCCAAAAGGGAGGCATATCTGATGTATGCTATTCTTGCATCTGGTGCTCAATCATTATTGCAAACCACGAGATCCATCCAAGACGATCAGGCATATTGCTCATATTTATCATCCTGTGTTGATATCTTGGGGGAACATTTCGAAAACGAGAAGAATTTATCGAGTTATAATGTGGAGCCAATCATGCTTACTATTTTATTGTTGACTAGTGACTGTGCCTCAAGTAAGAACTTGAAATGGAGAACTCATTTAAAAGGTGCAAAAATTTTGTTTAAAAAGATAACTATCCAATCAGATACATTAAATTTTTGCAAGAATTGGTTGATAACTTATGAAGTTTTAGCAGGCATGACGAATCCTTTTGGTGGGATTTTTCAAAAAGATGATTTTGAATTGAATAATTTCATCACTAATGATCAATTATACTTGTCATCTTTAAGAAGTCTGAATATGCTGGATATTAATAATTTTAATTATCTTGCTGGTCATATGATTGGTCTCGATCTAATATTTAAGAATATTATGAATATTTTAAACAGAATGAGAAAAGCTAGAGATGAAAATACCATACCTGATGGTAAATCATTCTTGGATAACGATATAGATCCCAAAATTGTGTCGTTTGAAGAGATCAACAAGATTTTGAGTGATCTAACAGAACAAGAAAAGATGTTTATAATTGATAAATCTGGATCGATCCCAGAAACAAATCTAAATCATCCTTCAAACAATCCTATCTTAGAAAATTTTTCTAATATTGACACAATTACATTATCAACTGGTGAAAAAATCACTAAAAGTTGGTTTGACGTATCTCATCAAGGTCATTTAATTGCTGCGAGATTAGTCCTCTTGACTAAAATCATGGAAATCCCTAAATCTTCAGTTTTAGTTCAAGATTTGGTCAAGAAAGCTTTAGAATTTGTCAAATTTATTGATTTCATAGATATCAGCACCTACAAAAACAAATGTGCAACCCATCTGCACTTAATGATAGATATAGTTGGTAGAAATTGCATTTACAAAGAAGATCAAGAATTGGCTGCTAAGTTTTTGAAACTGTTGAACAATTTTGGTTTGGCTAGTGCATCGTTCAATCTCAACAAATTGACAAAAATTTGGAATAATGAGCCATTGACTGAAGAGGAGGAAGATATTCTCACATGGTGAGTGTGCGATTAAGCATTAGTTAGAGCATGTTTAGATCAAAGAAATAGAGGGTTCAAAGGTATGACCGACTTAGAATGTAGCGGCAGGTCTTTATCGTGAAAATAATGGGGTTTCTACATCAGAATTAAAATCAACATCCAAAATTTCTTTCACTGAGAATATTGTGACAATATTCGAAAAAAAAAGCAATCAATATCAACTGATATGTATGTATATTTCATATATTTCATCAATCTCATAGCATGACCACACCAACTTTACTCAAGTTTGAATGATCAACGTGCTTCTGATCATCCAGCCCACCGGAGATGAACTTAGCTCTATAGTTGAATAAATAATAGTTCAGCACCCCATCACCTTCACCAAATTTCAAATCTTGTAAGAATAGATTGTTGTCCTGAACAGAAACTGCATTAAAGACATCGACTCCTAGTTTCTTAGCAATGATCAATGCATCACCTACTAGATCGGTGAGTCTCTTTTTAAGTAATTTTTTTGCCTTCTCTTCATCAGTTTCCGCAAATGCAACATCAGAGGCATAGTAGAAGAGGTAGGCTATGCTTAATTCATCATGTTCAGAATTGTTCAAAATGGTGAATGGCAAGAGGTAAAAACTGAAGAAATCAGTTATTTTACCTGAATCCTCATCTTGTAAGACAAATGTTTGTATGACTTTCTTTTCATCTTTTAAAGTTTGATCTCCAAGCAACCAATGTTTTAGTTCTTCTTTGGTGAAATTTTGAATCAAATCATAACGTTCTTGATATTTCTCTAATAATTCGAAAACTTGTTCGAAATCTTCCTCTTGAATTCTTCTCAAATTTTTCAATTTCCCTTCGTTTCTAAGCGTATACTTAGCAATCATCTGTGTCTTGGTAACATTATGTGGCAATGCACTAAATCCAACATCATGCAACTTGCCCCAATTGATTGGACGATGGTTATAACGACTCACAGAAACAGGCGATGGCAAGACAACTCCAGCAGTATACAAAGCCTGGAAAATCCCTTGTAAATTAACCCTTCTAGTGACTTCCTTAATTAAAATAGGTGCCAGTCTCTTAGATCTCAACTTCTTATGAACACAGATAAAATTGATCTCAACTGCTTTAATGTCCTTTTCACGGACTTTCAAATCAGCAGGTGTCCCGGCAATGAAACCAATCAATCTCCCACTAGCTTTCACTCTAACACCAACATGCCAGTCACGACGATATCCTGGTGGTTTCAACGCCCAATTCAAGAAATCCGAAGAATATTTGAATCTGAATGTTGAATCAGTATCCTCGACATAATTCTCATACAACAATTTGAAAACCTCATCACGGTCACTGTCCTTATTCAAGTCAAGATCAGCCCACTCAAATTCGGGAAGCAATGGCAATGGGGTGGTTCTGATCTCATCAACGGACTTGACTTCAATAGGACCCTCCTCTTCAACTTGCTCATTGAAGTTAGGGACAGGCTGAGTCTTCCAGAACTTGTAGTCCTCCATTGCCTTCTGTTGCTCATTGTCTAGCTGAACGCCCTCGGCAAGTTTCTTGAGAAGCTCCTCAATCGTCTTCTTGGACATCTTTCAGGCCTCTAATCAGATCAATGTTTGTTGATTTCAACCATCAAAATTGGTGAAATTTTTCCCAACGTTTTTTTTTGTTCTGGATCGGGAATGGTTATGCAGTGCAAGAGTAAAATGCGGCGCTTACCGAAAAGTTTTTTTTTTTTTTTTTTTTTCTAACAAATTTTTTTTAAGTGCGATGAGCTTCATATAGGAAGAGAGAAAAACACACACACATCACTAATAAACGATGCTTTCCGCTACTTGTTGGGTGCCTAGAGGCTTTGCCAGTGAGTTTCCAGAGAAGTATGAGCTCGACGATGATGAGATGGAGAGAATCACTAAGCTCGCACAATTAGAAATTGATGATGCTAAAGAGAACATCAAGTCTCTCGAAGGCACTCTTTCAGAAGATGATGAGGCTACTCCAGAGCATGCCGTCAAAGAACAACTTGAGCTGGATGATGACTTGAAAGAGTATGACCTTGAACATTACGACGATGATGAAGGGGATGGTATTCTTGCGAATATTCCTGGGTTGACTAATGAAGTTGAATACCATGAAGGTGATGAAGAAACCGATCCATACATTTCATTACCAACTGAAGAAGAAGCATTAGAGGACAAACAAGAATTTCAAATTTATCCTACTGATAATTTGATATTGGCTACCAGAACCGAAGATGACGTCTTCTACTTGGATGTTTACGTTTATGACGATGGTACTGGTGTTCCAGAAGGTGCTGAAGAGGAAGAAGAAGATAGACTAGACCCAGATATTGCTAAAGGCTACGAAAGAGGTAGTTCGTTATACATTCATCATGATCTGATGCTTCCAGCGTTCCCATTATGCGTTGAATGGATTAACTACAGACCAAATAAGAGTGGCTTGGAAGAGAGTGAAAACGTTGGAAACTTGGCTGCCATTGGTACTTTTGATCCACAAATTGAAATTTGGAATTTGGATTGTGTTGATAAAGCATTCCCAGATGCCATCCTCGGTGAACCATCTCCTAATTCTGCGCAATCTTTAAAATCTAAAAAGAACAAAAAAAAATCAAAACATGTCACCACTCATCACACAGATGCTGTTCTTTCATTAAGCCATAATCCATTCCACAGAAATGTTCTAGCATCGACATCCGCTGATCATACCGTCAAACTATGGGATTTGAATACTGCCACTGCTGTTCGTTCCATTGACACCATACATTCTAACAAACATGTCTCATCATCACAATGGCATCCATCTGAAGGTACCGTCTTATTAACTGGTGGTTATGATGGTCGTGTTGCTATCAGTGATGTCAGAATTGAGGACTCATCTAAACTCTCAAAATACTGGAAGATATCCGGTGGACAAGAAATCGAAAGTGTTAGCTGGAACACTAGTGAACAATTCTTGGCCGGTACCGATCAAGGTAACATCTATGCATTTGATGTCAGAAATCAAGAGAAACCATTATGGACCCTACAAGCTCACGATGCTGGTATTTCTTCTATGCAAGTCAACAAGTTCATGCCTGATTTGTTAGTCACCGGTGCCATGGGTGAGAAATTGACCAAACTATGGAAAATTCCGACCCAATCAAACTCTGAAAAAGGACCTTCCATGGTGTTCTCTAGAGACTTTGGTGTTGGTAACGTGTTGACTTCCAGTTTTGCTCCAAACATTGAAGTTGCTGGTAATTTGGTCGTTGGTGGTGTTAACAAAGGACTTAAATTATTTGATGTGTTCTCAAATAGAGGTGTTAGAAACACATTTAAAGATTCCTTGAGGGAATTACAAAGAAAAGCTAGGGAAGAAGCCAAAAATCAAGGTAAAGCTTCAAGAATTGCGAGAAAGTACCAAACTGATTCTAATGGGGTTGTTTTGGAAGTTGAAAGTGATGGCGAAGAGATCAGCGGTGATGAAGGTGATGACGATGAAATGGATGAGTAAGGTCAGTATATGATTGTAATTTAGATGTTTATGTATTTGTAATATGGTTGATTGTCCATTGTTCAATAGTGAATTTGTAGCTTAACTAAGATGTAACCCATTTCTGACGTACTTTTTCAGCTGCTCGCAACATGATTTTCAGATTGAAGAAAATCACTGAATTTTTTAAAGGCTTGAAATCCTCCAGTTTTTTGAAGAGATTAAACTGACCTGAGCTGTAAAATGCAAGCGTAATTAGAGATAAAAATCCATGATCCAAGTAAATTCATGCAAAAACTCTAATGCTTTACAATGCTTGAAATAAACGTTTTTCTGAATAAATCAATAATTTTATTAAATCAATAATTACAGAAATTAGCGTCTTGCCTGACAAGTGTCATCTGTGCCTTAGAATTGGCTGGATCTTGGTGAATATCTCCTCGAATTTAGTTCCTTTCAGTAGGAAAGAAAATGACAATTTCTTAGCATTTTCAGAAGGGTTTTATTTTTAAACCCTAACATACTCTTACATAAAAGTTTTTGATGTTTTGTATTTTCAAATTTTCGAAAAGTCTGTGTCGACGCTGTGCAGAGTCTGTGTAGAGTCTGTGTAGAGTCTGTGTAGGGTTTGTGTAGAGTCTGACGCTGTGCCGATTGCCTAATTCGGCCATTCTCGCGAAAATTCGCGAATTTATTTATCTGCACAGCTCGCCAGAGGCCTTCTGTGTCGTAATAGACCCCGAAATTAGCTTCCGGGGTATTGTTTGGATCTATGGAATAATACACCTCAGCATAGGAAAGGTTAGTCTTTTGTTTCATTGTTATATTAATTGGTTTTTATGGTGTTCAGGAACTGTTTTTTCACGACAAATGAAAATTGGCAGAATTATAATCTGTAACCTGTTAGTTAATGATCGGGATGTTTAAAATATTGGATGACTGAAAGTGGTAGTAGTGGCCAAAATAAATGATCTTTAGTAATTATTCACATGTCATGAAATCTAAATTTCAAATTTGAAATCTCACACTTAGAAGTGAGAGGTTAGGCCTAATTGGAAGCGGGCCATTCCAACTATGGTTTTTTCTAGCCAGTAACAGATCCTAAATCTTCATAAATGATCACTTTCAAAATATCTACGAGATGAAACACTTGCAACTGAATCGAGTAAACTGTGGAGATTTTACGAGTCAAGAACTCATAGAGCTAAAATCGACTCGCGAGTCGAACTCGTGAGTTGACTCAATTTCAGTATAGTCTCCCAATCCGATTGGCCGATAAGCAATTGTTATTGTGCTGGATCTCAAATGAGTCTCTGACGGTTGACCTGGTGTTAGAAGCCGGTAATGCACAACAACCTACAGATTGAAACTCTGGAGAGGCTAAAGAAATCATAGCACCTTAAATGTTTTCGCACAGTTACGCGAATTTCACAAAACTTCACTAGAACTTCAATATCGTTACTTTACTGAATCGCTGCATCATCAGACAAAAATGTCGCTTGTCACGGGATTTGCGACATACAAGAAGAAAGCTGGGATGATTACAATCCATGAGGATAGGGTTCCAGCTGTTCTGGTCTGGAAACCGGCTGACAACACCGTCGTAAATCAGCAGACTTCAGCAGTGGAGTTTGTTCTATCAGTGATCACAAATTTGCAAGCTACCCCTGCCACTTCCAATGTCATGAAGCTGAAGATCGTCACGAAGGTCTCGGAAGGGACAGAGCCAGTGCAGTATCTGTTCACGTTCAACAATAGATTGGTGATGGATAATATCAAAGACTCATTGACTCAGATAGTGGCACGTTATAAAACAGCAAAAGAGGTTGCCAAATCAGAAACATCTACTCCTCCTGTACAGACCGAATCATTAATCAATACAACATACCTAGTGGATGCTCTAGACTCTAAACAACTGCTAAAAAACCACCAATTGCAACAGAAACTATTGATCGAAAATAAAGCGTTGATGTCTACTTTCAAAGAGTCGGTCATGAATCAAGGGTTGGATTCAGCAGAGTTCTGGACGACGAGGGTTCATTTACTTCGTGCGTTTGCTCTTTCTAATTCACAGAAAAGAGGTCCTTATAATGTCTTGAGTACTATCAAACCAACGGCAACGAGTGACAATCAAGTGAATGTTTCTGTCACCAGGGAAAAAATCCATGTCATCTTTGAGCAATATCCAGTCGTTAGAAAAGCATACGATGACAATGTTCCTAGGATTTCTGAAGGTGAGTTTTGGTCTAGGTTTTTCAGTTCTAAATTGTTTAGAAAATTAAGAGGTGAAAGAATAGGTACGAATGTTAGAGGTGATTATATTTTAGACAAATACATCAACATGGACGTGGATTATGAAAAGTATGAAGATGAGAACATGAATCATAAGGTTAATAAAGTTATAGATCTTGAAGGTAATGAGGAAGATGATACCACTAAACTGGGAAATGCACCAGATGTAACAATGAAGCAGAATGCTGTCCCAGAAACCATCTCAACCCTGAAAAGTATGAACAGATTAAGCCAAAAGATGGTGAATAGTTTGGAATATCAATATTCTAGATCAGGGACTCCAGAAGCAAATTTAAAATCTAAACAGGAGATTGAAACAGAGAGAATGAGGCAGGAGCTCTTTTTCAACGATTTAGAAACTCCACACATTGCAGAATACGCTGAAATCCATGTGAATAAACAAAAAGACAAGAACACAGAAAATGAAGAAATAGATAACTCTAAGCGTCATTTATCGAAACCAGAATATATCGAAAGCATCAAACGTTTGAAATTAGAATTTGACTCTCCGCTAGATTTACAAGGTGTTTTCAGAAAAGATAAGAAACCAGCCATTGAAACAGCAGCACAGGAAGTAATTCAATTAATAAAGCTGAATGCAAAACAATCGAAACAAAGTTGGCAAATTTATAAAAGTCTAGAAGAACAGGCAAATCATCAAGTTGTTGATGAAGTTGATCCGAATTTTGATGGCAAGTTGCTTGAACAGTTGCGTATCACTCATGGCACATCGGTTGAATTTCTCAGACATTTTTGGTTACATTTCAACTCTGGTGATCCTTCCCAGGTTGTTGGACTGAAGAATTTATACAATAGTCTAATCAAGTCCCAAGAGCGTATAAAAACTGCGTTGAATGAAATTACTGATCCAAAGACCAGACAACAATCATATGCATACTTCAAGCCTTTGATCGAATCACTGACTACATCGGTCAAGACATATCAGCGAGCCGTCGTTGAAGCAAATGCAGGGCTGAGTGCATCACAAACCCCATTATCAGGCTCACCTGCACCAACACCCAGTTCCTGAATCAAACTGATAAATAGATAGATAAAGCCAAAACTAATATTTTATTTATGATATGTCAATATGTAGAAAATACTATGTATTTGTGTTTTATCTTTTATTGTATCCCATTCTGCACTTTGAAAGTTTCCCATGCTTTATTAATAACCACAAATACACTCTGTGCGATCAGTTTCTGTTCAGAAGTTGCATTCTGTGGGATTTTATCAGGGTGAACTTTAGCGACTGCTTTCAAATAAACAATCTTGACTTTCTTGGGAATGACCAAGTCTGCGATATTCACTGGTTTCCAATTCGTTTCGCTCCATAAAATATTCTGTAATGATGATAACAAGGCTCTGAGATTGTCTTCCTTCGAATCTTTCCATGCGTTAACTTTGTATTCCACAATATCGTAAAGTTTGAACTTATCCTGCTCAAATTGTTCAGTCTCTTGATTTGCTTTTTGGACCTTTTTTAACGTTTCTGAACTGCTTGATGGGCTTTGTGTTGATTTTTTAGCAACTGGTTTGGATGCCGCTGGTTTAGGCTTTGAAGTTGACTTTTTTGGTTCTAAGAAATTTTGACAACGACGTTTACCATCCAAAGCGGCCTTGTTTGCAGCTCCATTTTCAATGAGTTCAACCCAGACATTCAATGCATCTTTGAAATTCTCAATATGTTCCAAAGATTCGGCCTTCTTAGTGTTAATTTTTATCCAAAAATCTTTCATTGGTTTTCCAACTTCAACATCTTCATTCTGACCTTTGTTTGGTCCAATCAATTCATTAGCTAAATTGGACAATTCAATGACTTTTTTGTTTTCACCGTTCTTGAAATATGCAGAAATACAGTTCGAGTATGCAATGATGCGCAGTGGATGATTTGTTGGGATTGCATCCAGTGCGGTTTGATAATGCGTTAATGCTGATGTGAAGTCTCCATTCTTGAAAGCAATCCCACCTTGTTCTCTGGAATCTTTAAAAAATTCCATTTGCGTTGAACTGATTGATATTGTTGAAGTTCTCAATATATTCGTTGCAGGTTTTGGGGTAGATGATGGTGTGGATCTCGTTGATGAGGTATTCCTTCTTCTTGATGAAGTTTTCATTTCGTCGTTGTCAAAGATGTTTGGGGTTTTTCTTGGTGTTGGAACAGGCGATGAAAATAAATCTACTTCAGGCTCTGACACTCTAGAGGTAGGAGCTGGGGATGAGAATAAACCAATGCTTTGCTCTTTTGGTTTAGTAGAATGAGGTCTGCGTACTGGCTGTGGTTGTTGGGTTTGTTCAACAGGAACTGATGAAGTTTCAGCTCTTGAAGGTTTGGCGTAGTTTCTTTCATTCAGTCTTTCTCTATCACGTTGTCTCTGTTTCTGATTCTCACTGATCGTCAATTTTCTGATAGTTTCCTCATCCAATTCTTCTGGATCTGGTTCATAATTACCAGTCTTGTATTTTGCTTGATCTCTCATCCATGCAGGTGTTCCATCCGAAGAAGGACCAGGCGACTGAAAATACTTGTTAACTTCACTCATCACCTTGTTGTTCACGCTTCCCAATATACTAGAAAAGTTGTTCAGATACTGTTCTGTAGTCTTACCTCCAAATGGAATCGATGAGCGAGAACCACTGTCACGATTTCGACTTCTGGATGCATCGTATGAGTTCTCAGGTCTGGTTTTTTTATGTGCCGCATTCATTATATAACTGATCGCCTCCTGGACGTTCAATCCATCTGATGTATGATTCAAGGCATCGTTGGCTTGCTCTATGCTGAAGCCCATATCGATTAAAGATGCGATTGATTCATCACGATCATCAGAATTGGTTTCTGGACTGGATTGCCTTGTATACGGTATTGGTGATGAATCATCATTTAGCAAATGGGAGCTGGATTTTGGGTTGACAGGTTTCGGGTTAACAATTGAAGGTTCTTGTTGTGGTTTTGGTGGTTGGTCGAAAACTGCAAACAAATCATCAATGTCTTGTGATTGTGGTTGGTTTGATGGTAGTTGCTGAGAAGTTGTAGAGCTTGAGTTGCTAAGTCCTTCAAACAAGTTGTCGTTATTCACAGGCTGTGGAGTTGACTTAGATTCAGAAGACAAGCCAAACCCTTCAAATAGATCATCATTAAGGTTGTTTTGGCTGATAGAGGCACTGTTTGTCGTTTTAGCAGAATTTTCACCAATCAAGTCAAATCCTTCGAGTAGATCGCGGTTGCTTTTGTTTGAAGACGTATAATTGTTTGGTTTTGGTGAGCTGGAACCACTTAACAGATCGAAATCACCCCATTGGTTACCTGGAGAACTCTTGACACCTGTATTGAAATTGTTCAGACTATTCACATTTGATGAGAGTTTCTGTCTCTCCTGAAGACTCAGTTTCGAAATGTCTTGCTTCTTTGGACCGAAAAGGTCAGCGAACTGATCCTTCCCAGACATGGCTTGAAATTTCACTTACTTCCTCAAGTTTTAGTTAATTTGTTGTTCAATCCGAGTGGAAAAAAACAGAAGCTGAGCACGGACTTATCTCGGATTTGATTGAGTGTCAAATAATTACATAAGCTTTTTTGAAGAATTTTTTTTTTGTTAAAAAAAATTTCACTTTTGAAAGCTCATCTCAGGGACTCATCACACTCAATATCAGGCAAGATGCATTTAATGTACACTTTGGACACCGACGGAAAGAGAATCTACACCTTGAAGAAAGTCACCGGGGATGGTGAAATCACTAAGTCTGCCCACCCAGCCAGATTCTCCCCAGACGACAAATACTCCAGACAAAGAGTCACTTTGAAGAAACGTTTCGGTTTGCTACCAACTCAACAATAGATTTCACAAGGAGGCGCATGTGAATGGTGATGGATGATAAATCAGGAAAGAAAAGGAGAGCGAATAGTTTCATGAACTATTGCACTGCATTTTCTTTTTTATTTAATATTAAGAAAGAAATCTGAATTGTAATAAGCAAATAAATCAGTCTGATGGGCAACAGTCTCAGTGGTGCTTTTGATGTTATTGACATGTTCTTATATTTACACTTCAGTTTTCGTTTACTTGTATAATAATTATAATAGGGTCATGAATATTTGGATTAAAGTAAACAGGACATGTACTTCACGCTTATAATACCTCGCTTCGTCTCAAAACAGATTGCATCACTGAATAGAGCCGGTTTTATAATTGTATGGTATGTTGCCTTCAAAGCCTTGCCTTATAAAGGTGGCTGCTTATTGCCTGTTGCTTCTAAATTGAATTCTGCATTAGCTTGATAAGTCTCCCACATCTGCGCCACCAACTCGACATTTAAGTTCTCTTTATTGGCTTCCTGCATCATGCGCATTAGTAGTAGATCATATGAGACTCAGGATGTCAATATACATGCCTTCAGTGAATCGTTAAGTATCACAACACTTTCATTCAATCGCTCCTAAGGTAACAAGTTAGTAAGAATAAACCGGTACTTTACGTAGTTTTGTTGATAGAATACGCACCACATTGTCTATTATACGGGCCAGTAATGCATTCTGTACCTGTTCGTGGGGGTTCTCCATTTGGGTTGTCCAGTTTGATTGTTTCGTTTGGTTCCGTTTTATTTTTTGTTTTTGTTTTTGTTTTTGTTTTGATTTTGAAATGTATAAATAAGCCTGTCAAATTCGACGATTGGAATTTTTATGAAGTGCACCAGTTCGCCTGTGATCGTGATACCACGCAATTGAACAGACCTAGTGTTACCATATATAACCGTACTTGCAGTTACTAATTCAATATGTTATTAACTTAATATCTACTCTGATCGAAAATATTTTATTGTTTTCCTGTACTTTATATATAAACGAATTAACACAATATAACGAACAACAATATTCCCTACAGTCATATCATGTATAGAACGAAAGAATCAATTATAAACACCCAATTATCCAACCTATTACCAACAGCATCCCTTACCAAAACTCAAAAATTCCAACAGAAATCCCCTTAAACGAATGAAAAAACAACAAAATCACGACAAATCAAATTCAGATATGGACAGCATGAACAGGACAATCACCGGGTCCTTTTCTCTTGAACCAGCCCTTGATGCACTTGTAATGGAACACACATAAACATTCTAGTCTCCCGACTTTATCTCCAGGTAACAACTCCTCTAGACAGATAACACATTCCTCATATTCTGGAACCTTTTCGGTAGATGAAGTGATATTATCAGGGATGGTCGATTCAGAACACGAAATAATAAGTGGTCTCGTTTCAGGATGTGGGATATCATACACTAACATCCTGTTGCTTGTTCTCTTTTGTTCCGTACTTCCTGAAAATTCAGCCTTTATTAAACATGAATTAACATGCTCTTCCCTAGTTTGTTCTGACCGCATCGAGATATTTTCACCACATATTGGACATAAATCTCTTTCTGAACCCTGCTCTGCCTCATGTACCGTTCTCGTTCTATGAATAGTTATATCTTTCAGCTGATTCCGGGAAGGAACAGGAACTCTGACTGGAAGGCTCTGCAAATCTTCGCTTGAACCCTCATGTGCCCCAGCATTGGTCAGGACGAGCTGCTCCACACACATATCACATGTTCTATGTGGCATATCCTCTGCCTCTTGGAACAGGGCGTCTGGAGGAGAAACGTACACATGACCTGGGGAATAAGTTGTCTTTGTTTCTGAGCAGCTTCCACAAACGACCTTCCCACACCAACGACAGTGGTGGCGTCTGTAGAAGAAGGTAAAAACATTGTGACAGAGTGGACATTGGGAAACTTCATCATCAGGCTGCCATACCAGTTCTGGCTGATCCATAACGCTAGGAGGCAAATATTGAAAAGTCAAAGCTCAGTGTGCAATCAGAGGAGATACCAGAGAAGCTGGCAAAAACTTCCAGGGAATTAATGAGAGTTGCAAAAGAACAGCACAAAACAGGCCAATACAGCCACTCTATCCTCTGTTTCTATTTTTGCTGTATGGAGACAGATATTGTCTTTCGTTAAAAAAATTACAGAAAATTGTGTCATATTATTCAAAGGTCACGTGACTGGAAAATTTCTATTTCTATACAAATGAAGAGTTTATTCGGAGTCTGATTCGATGGCGTCGACCTCACTGTAAAGATCACTATCCAAATCTTCTGGGATCTCGTTTTCGGACTCATCTGATGATTCTTGATCGTTTTCTGTTTGACGTTGTTTTCTTCTTTCCTTTTTAGCCTCTTTTTTAGCCTTTTTAGCATTTATATTTTGTGACTGTTCAGCTCTTCTCTTTTCTTTCAGTTTCTGTTTCTCAGCGTGTTTGGATTCTAACGCAGCAAGTTCGGCTTTGGTCTTCTTGATGTCGTGGTGATATAGAACTTTTCCTGATGCAATACCTTCTTCAATCTTGGTCAACGATAATCTCAAACGTGGGCCAACTTCTGTCAATTTGATTGCTTTCTTACGAACGTTAGGAGCTTGATCTTCTTCATATTCTGCTTTCTTATTCACCGTCTGAACAGTTTCATCCTGAATCTCAACAACACTGTCTTCTTCGACTTCAGAATCACTCGTGAATCCAGCACCGTTGGCATATGGATCAGTAAGAAGCTCCGAGGCATCAGTGACTTTGTTTAGATTAGGCAAACGTTTCTTCAAGTGCGTTCTCGCATTGATCAACTTTCTGACTGTTTTGGATCCTTCAACGGTTTTTGTATCGATAGTATAATGACGTAAATCAATAGTTCCATCTGGGTTTTTATTGATCATCAAGACTCTCTTAACAGAGTTGATTTTTGTAGATTGCGGTTGAATTGGAGGAAACAAGTTTTGGAATGTGGTAATTAACAATTTTTCATGTGGTTCTGCTTTTGAAGGATTGGTGAAACCATTAAGGACCAACAAAGGAGGATTGAGAAACTCTTTTGATTCAGACGTGATTGATTTTGGTGCCTTTTGTATTTTTTTGACGTCTTTACATAGCGCGTAGTTTTCTACTTTGAAACTGATGGTTGGACCTCTTGACATTCTAGCGAGTCTTAATTGAGTAGTACCCGCTTCTGATTGTGAAAAGATCATGAGATGTGAAACATTCAAAGGTCCTGCCATCACCACAAAATCTCTCAGTTTGTTGGACTTTCTCTCTCTTAGCTTGATAGCAGTATGTGGCTGCATCACATTTCTCATATCTTTCACAAGTTGGGTCAAGGAATGGTTCTTTAGATTTGACCCTATTCTTAAAACCATAGACTTAGGAATTTTGGCAATTTCCTCTGGTGTTTGTTTTGCATGAGTTCTTGATTTTTGCTGATTTAGTCATTAGTACATCTTGATTGGGGAGAAGAACTTCTTGGGTTATCAACTTACTCTTCTTTTGGCCATTTTTGCTGGGTTTTCCTCTTGTTTCAGTTCTTTTAAAGATCAGATTAATTTTTTATACAGATGTGAATTTTTTTCAGCGATGACATCCTTACACCTACAATCTGAAAGTAAAAAAAAATATTCTTCTTTGTTTTAGTAAGAAAATTCAACCACAGTTGAAGAGATATTAGTCAATGAGCTCAGCACTAAAAGTCAAAAAGAAGTCACTTAAACCAAAGAAAGAGACAGCTCTCTCTCTAGCTGAAAAAATCAAAAGAAAAGCGCTTCTTGAAAAAGAAAAACTTGCTCAATCCGTACCACCAACCACAGCAGAGAATCAATCACAAGAATCCACAGATTTAGAAACTACCAAAGAAGTCAACATTGACTCTTCCGAGCCAGTTAAATTCAAAACATTCAAAGATCTCGATTTGATACCGGAACTTCTTCAGGCTTGTCAGGAGTTGAAATTTGATAAACCAACTCCAATTCAGGCAGAATCCATCCCATATGGACTTCAAGGTCGTGATATTATTGGTTTAGCCCAAACTGGTTCCGGTAAGACAGCCGCATTTGCCATTCCTATCCTACAGAGACTATGGCATGATCAAACTCCATTTTACGCCTGTGTGTTGGCACCAACCAGAGAACTAGCATATCAAATCAGAGAGACTTTTGATGCCTTGGGATCAGGTATGGGGTTGAGATGTGCGACTATTGTGGGTGGTATGGATATGATGGACCAAGCCAGAGATTTGATGAGAAAGCCCCATGTTATTGTGGCCACACCTGGTAGATTGATGGATCATTTGGAGAACACCAAAGGATTTTCATTAAGAGCTTTGAAATTTCTTGTTATGGATGAAGCTGATAGATTATTAGATATGGAATTTGGTCCTGTTTTGGATAAGATCTTCAAGATTATTCCAAGAGACAGAACAACTTACTTATTCTCTGCCACAATGACTTCCAAAATTGAGAAATTACAAAGAGCATCATTGACAAATCCCGTGAGAGTTGCCGTTTCAAATAAATACTCCACTGTTGACACATTGATTCAAACACTAATGGTTGTACCTGATGGGTATAAAAACACATTTTTAGTATATCTATTGAATGAATTTATGGGCAAATCAATCATCATATTCACTAGAACCTGTGCACATGCTCAAAGAACAGCGCTTTTGGCAAGATTACTTGGATTTTCAGCGATTCCTCTACATGGTCAATTAACACAAGCACAAAGACTTGGTGCTTTAAACAAATTCAAAACTGGTGATAGAAACATCTTGGTTGCTACTGATGTTGCAGCAAGAGGTTTGGATATACCATCTGTTGATATCGTTATCAATTATGACATTCCTACTGATTCCAAAGCATACATTCATAGAGTTGGAAGAACTGCCAGAGCTGGTAGATCAGGTAAATCAATCAGTTTAGTAACGCAGTATGATTTGGAAATGATTCTTAGAATCGAAGCTGTTATTGATATGAAATTGCCGAAAGAAGTTCCTGATAGAGATATCATTCTAAGTTTGCATGATACTGTCGACAAAGCCGTTGCCGAAGCTATCAGACAGTCAAAAGAAGCGCAACCTAAGAAAAAACGGAAAGGGGCCAAGAAGGATGATATGGATTTAGAAGAACGTTGATGTATAGTTTGACCTGTATAGGATCATATTACAAGAATTAAGAAAAATTAAAAAATAATATAACCCATAAAACGCATAAACATAACATGATAACGCAATAAAAATAAATTAAAATGAATCAGCGAGTGAATAAACCGATTTTCTTCTCTAACTAATAAGGGGAAACGTAACATTGAAGTATCCAAGAAGTGAATAAAGTTTTCTTGTTTTAGAAAGAAACTCTTAATAAATAAAAGAACAGGAATTAAAAGAATGAATCCAATGATTCTTGAGACATCAGTGCTTTGTTAGTGATATGCGGAATGACAGCGTGAAGAGACAGAGCTGACGTGAACCTTATACCAACCCTTGATATCTCTTCCAACAGAACCAGGTTTTCTATCTAATGACTTGATTTGATCGACTGATGAGTTTTCAAAATCGTTGTTTTTGAGCCATGAGTGGTTTGACCAACCTCCGAGATCAACCCGGTCTTTTGGACAAAGTCTTAACAAAGGGAGTAGGAAGTTCGTCAGTTCTTCAGCATCTCTTGAAGCTATTTCGTACTTCTCATGTAAGACGTCATACAGAGACCAGTACTTTAGTTTCTTGATCTTTCTTAAATGAACTTCAAATCCACATTTTGAGGTATTACTTTCACAAGCCCTGAAAAAATCATCTTTATACTTGCACTTTAGCCTTAGTAGTGACATCAGTTCTTCAGTTGAAGGATTGAGCAGTTCGATTATTTGAGCTAGGTGGTCATCATCTTTTGAAAAAGAATTTGAATTTGTTGGGTTGAACAAGAAGTCACCAGTAATTAGTTCGAATATCAGACATCCCAGACTCCAAGCATCAGCCGATGCACCCCAGGTCTTTGCCCCCAGGATGATCTCTGGAGAGCGATATTGTCTTGTTTGGATGTTATTTGTAAAATGATAGTTGTAATAACATGCATTACCCAAATCAGCAATCTTGATATTGATGGAAGCTTCCAAATCTTGCAGTTCCTCCTCCTTTAAATCTCTTCTAATTTTTTGACCGGTTGGTAGTTCAAAAAATTTCTCGGTATGGGAGTGGTATGAATTCTCTCTAGCTTCATCATCATATTCATCTTCAGAATCGGAGTCAGTTTCAGAAGTGGTGACAAGGCACAAATGACTAGGGGTATGGACTATAGGTTGTAGAGTTGGGGAAATGGAAGTCTGTTTATCAACTGAGTCTTCGGTTGTGTAGTTTTCATAGTAGTTTACAGATGAATTGGAAGTTGAACTGGTGGATTTGGCTTTTGATCTGGAGTTAGAAGTGCTGGAGAAGTCGAAGTACGAATCAGATCTGAGGATAGGTGATGGTAGTGGGTTGGAATGTTTGATCGGACTGTCGATAAGATGGAACGTGTCAAAATCCTGTGTGACTTCTAGCATTTCTATGAATCTTTCCACATTTTTGATCTCAATCAAGACGTTTTCGGGTTTTATGTCGGTGTGGATTAAGCCACAGACTCTGTGGAGGTAATCGAAGGCCAAACACATTTGTTTAGTGATCTTCTTGACGACGTTTAGCGGGAGCCCTCCGTAACTCTTTCCGAACTGTTCGAGGTTCATGGCCTTATATTTCTTATCGTCGTTGAACGTCGAAACCAAACTCAACAAACTCTCCCCTAATACTTCGAACGCCATAACAACGTGCTGACCATTAGGGCCGTCGTGGTAGAACCAATCAAGCAGCTTCACGAGATACTCGAATCCCGGGTGACTTGGATCCTTGGAGTTCACTCTTTCAAGAATTCTGATCTCATCAAGGGCTGCTTCGGTGTAACTAGGGGACGATTTGACAATCTTGAGAGCATAGTACTGGCCGGATATGGTGTCCAGGGCAAGCCAGACAGTGGAGAACTGGCCCCAACCAAGCTTCCTAATGATCTCGTAGTTATTCTTTGGCCCAAGCTTGTCGTGGAGGCTCACTGGATGGTACCCACCGTAACAGTATTCTTTTTCCGTCTCCTCGTGGGTGGAGAGCTTTGGAAGCGAGAGCTTTGGATGTGGCTTTTTCGATGAGGCTGCCTGATCCGGCGGTGTAAACCCCTGCACGGGTGTCTGCTGAAGAGGTGTTTTGATCATGGTTCCTACTGGCTGAAAGTAGCCCTTTCTGAGTGATGAAGAAGCCCAATAATGAAAATTTCTCTCTTTTATTGTTCTTTATTGTGCCAAAAAAGAAATTAGAAATGTGGGAACCAGGATTGGCAATTTCGCGAATTCCGACCGCCGTGTAAGAGTATCAGCCGTATGCACGTGACTGAGGCTGACAAACGAGAAAACACGTGACCTGATGTGGTGTGTGGGTGTTAATCAATGCGCGGTTTCGCGCGTCTCTTAGATTTGGTGTTTGTATGAGGGAGAGATTGTTGGCGGGTTGTATCAGTGGGAGATGTCACAGAAGTCGATCTCGTCTTTCTTCAGTAGGAGCTCACCGGTGAAGACCGAAGTCACACGTAATTCCTCCGAAATCGTTGAAATCAGCGACTCTGATGAGGAACTTATCGATGTTACTGCAGTCATCGGGCCACAGAGGAAAGAGAGTATTGAAATCAAAAAGGAGAGTGTTGTTCACAACAAAGCTCTTCAATTTAAGTACGATAAGGCCTTCACAGAGTCCGAACTTACAAAAGAGCAAGTAGAGATACGGCAAAAATTGAAGAGGAAATTGAGTCAGAAGTCATATCTGATTACATCTAATGGTGCAAGTGAAGACCAAGGATCTGACGAGGAAGAGGAACCAGAGACTTCAAAACCCAAGAAGAAGCAGAGGAAAGGAAATCTGACACCACTAGACGAACAAGTGAAATCTTTGAAGCTCAATAATCTTGATAAAGTTCTTGCAATCCAGGTCGGTTACAAGTACAAGTTTTATTGTGAAGATGCTGTCAAAGTCTCCAAAATCTTGAATATCATGCTCATACCTGGTAAAATCAACCTACTTAATGAGACGCCGCAAGATCTGGAGTACAATAAACTTGCATATTGTTCGATTCCTGAGCCAAGACTACATGTTCATTTACAGAGGTTGTTAGACAATGGGTTGAAAGTTGGGATTGTTGACCAGATTGAGACGAGTACGATCAAAACGGTTGAATCTGGCTCTTCTTCTCTGTTTAAAAGGCAGATGTCTAATGTTTTTACAAGAGCTACTTATGTGGAGTTTGACGACAAAGATAATGCTGGGACTAGTGCTAGAAAACGTAACGATTCCATAATAGCGATGACTGAAAATGATGGTTTGATTACTTTGATTTCTTTTCAATCTTTAACGGGGAAAATCATTTATGACGAATTCCAAGATTTGGATCCATTGAGAACAGAGTTGAAAACTAGATTGTCACATCTTGAACCATTAGAGTTTTTATTTTTTGAGAATGATTTCAGCAAGGACACAGACAAAGTGATAAATCAGTTGGACCAGAGCCATAATTTGAGAGTCCTGAAGTACCCCAAGTTAAAAAAAGACCATTACCTAAACCTGTTGAACGAACAAATTCACCCATCAATCGTTGAATTCATGTTTGATAAATCTAAGAATTTTCAAATTTGTTGTTCCTTAATGAAAGAATACTTACAAGAGTTCCAACTTGACTGTGCATTCAATAAACTTTCGAACTTCATGCCATTTAAAGAAATCAATTCAATGATAATCAACAGTAACACTCTTGAAAATTTGGAAATTCTGGAGAACTCAACTAATAATCAACAAACTGGATCGTTGATTTGGGTTTTAGATCACACCAGAACTAGATTTGGGTATAGACTTTTAAAAAAATGGGTTATGAATCCATTAATTGATGTTGATTCGATCAATGAGAGATTAGAAGCTGTTGATGAAATCAAAGAGAATTTCAATCATTTTTTAGAAAGTTTTGCAAATGGAGTTTTGAAGAAAAGTCAAGATTTACAGAAAACACTGAATAGATTGAATTATTCTAAAATCAATCGAAAAGAACTATTCCTCTTTCTTCAAAAATTTAAAGATCTTGAAGAAATTATCATCAAATTTGGAAAATTGGAGATTCTGGATAGATTAAAGTCCAAATACTTGAAAGAGATTTTCGAAACCATTATTGAACAGACTTTAGATCTGAATCCGAGCTCATTCTTCAAAATCATAAACTCGCAACATGCGTTAGATCATCATAGTGAAGATCATTTCACCAAATATTTCAACATGAATCATTTGCTAGGCTTCATCAACATTGACGATCTTAAAGAACAAGATGAGATCATTAAACAAACAGAGGAAGAGTTTGCCGAAGAGTTAAATCAAATCAGAACCGTTTTGAAAAGGCCGAGCCTAGAATACGTTAAGAAACAAGGTGAACCGTACTTGATTGAGGTACGAAATGCCCTTGTCAACTACACTCCTAAAGATTGGACTAAGATCAACTCTACCAAGACAATCTCCAGATTTAGAACACCAATGGGGATCAAACTGTATCAAAAGATCAAGTATCATCAGGAAAGACGCATGAACGTCTTAGAAACCGTTTTTAAACGCTTTACAGCAAAGTTGAATGAAAAATACGAACAAATGAGCATCATTATTGACAATCTTGCAATATTTGACTGTTTATTATCGTTATCCACGGTCTCTTCCAATCTTGAGTACTCAAGACCCAATTTCACATCATCAAGCAAAAGAATTTATTTAGAAAATTCAAGAAATCCAATCATAGAAACACTCAATCCTTCGAACTCAATTGTCCCTAACACGGTTGAAATGAACGAAGAATCATCACACTTGATAATCACAGGTCCTAACATGGGTGGTAAATCGACCATTGTTAAACAGGTGGCACTGATTCAAATCATGGCCCAAATCGGATGTTTTATTCCTGCTGGTCCCAACTCGATCCTATCATGTTTCACTAAGATTCTCACCCGAATGGGCGCAAAAGATGATTTGATCAGAGGTGAAAGCACTTTCTTCATTGAAATGTCTCAAGTTTCTAAGATATTAAAAGAATTGGAATCATGTAATGGGAACGCCCTTGTTATTTTGGATGAGGTAGGGAGAGGAACAGGAACAGTTGATGGGATAAGTATAGCTGAATCCATCCTTGAATTCCTGTTACTTGAAAAATCAATTTCTGCAAAGGTGTTTGTTATGTTCATCACCCATTTCCCATCAATATGTAAATTGAAAGAGAAATACCCATTACAGATTGAGAATTATCATATGAGTTTCATAGAGAATGCTGTTCCTTCGAAAGAGAACAAAGAAAAGAGCTGGCCGAAGATTACCTTCTTGTATGAATTGAAGAAAGGTGCAAGTTCAAGTTCTTATGGATTGAATGTAGCAAATTTGGCAGGAATTGATCATGTCATATTAAATCAAGCTTATGAGAAGTCGAAAGAGAGACAAAAACAAGTGGAGTTCAACAGGAAGATCAAACTTTTCAAAGAAGCTGGAGGATTGTTGAAAGGTCATGATGTCTCACTAAAAAAGATTGAAGAGGTGCTAGAGAAGATTGAATAGATACTGAATGATTTTATCGTGGAAAAGGATATGATTTTCAAGTGCAGTCCGCGTGAAAAGAACTTATACATTAAAGAAGATAATACATGTGAACTTTACATCTAAAACCAAAAAGACACAAAACGTAAATTTGATGAAATTCATTCTTCATCCTTTTATTTTTAAAAAAAACTTTTCCCTCAAAATTTGGTTTTGAACAGACTTCTACTTGAGCTTCTAGATCTCGAATCATGAGTGACAGTATAACTAATTGATCCATATGAGTTTCCAGTCCCATAAATCATTGGATCATTCTGTTGTCCTTGCGAATTACTTTCATGAATCAATGTCATCGAATCAAAATCCTGAAACGGATCAACAGGTTTCGCTTTTTCATTTTCCTTGCTTGATTTATCAGCGTCTGTATTGGCACCTTTTCCATCCAATTCTTCCTGCTCTGCATCTTCATCATACACAACATCAAGAACATGATCATTGGAAATATCTATTGATGAGGATCTATGTTTGCTGTCTGGATTGTTATGATCTTTCAGGAAATCAGCTCCATTTTTAGACAACACTGGGATCATTGGAGGTTTTTGATTTCTTAATAAAGCCCATTGAACATTCTTGAAGAAAGGATGCATTTTAATATCAGCAGCCCCTAATTTTGAACCCAATCTTCTATTCTCATCTTTTATTAACAATTTTTTGATTAAATTTTTACAAGTAGAACTAACTTGTTGAATATTATCATGGAAGATCACATCTGATTTTAAAATTTGTTGAAATGTTAAATTTCTATTAGATCCTTTGAATGGAGTTGTACCGAATAGCATCTCATAAATCAAAATTCCTAAAGTCCACCAATCGACAGCCGCAGTGTGGCCTTTACCACTGATGACTTCTGGAGCAATGTATTCTTCTGTTCCAACAAATGAATTAGTTCTAAATCCATCAATACAGATTTTGGTATCAATGTTCATCTGGTGTTTGTTATTGGAAGTGGCTGTGATAGATGGATTTTTAGTGGATTGGGACTGTTTAGAAAGATCGAAATCTGACAACATTATGTGACCAGATTGATGCAATAATATATTTTCTGGTTTGAGATCCCTGTAGATGAATCCCATGAGGTGTAAGTATTCCAATGCGGCAGTAACTTCACTGGCATAAAATCTTGCGTCTTCTTCATTGATGCATTTTGATTTTCTAGTCTGTAAAGCTCTAAAAAATTCACCACCCATACAATATTCCATGCAGAGGTATAGATGTTCTTCAGATTGGAAAGAATGGTATAATGTAACGATGAAAGGATGGTTTGAAGTCGCCAAGATTTCTTGTTCAGCCAATGCTCTTTTAATTTTATTTCTTTCAATCATTTCTTTCTTATTCAAAACTTTCATGGCAAATAACTTGTCGGTTGCCTTTTCACGAACCAAATAGACTTTACCAACATCACCTTTACCAAGTAATCTAATTTTTTCGAAAGATTGAGGCCCCACTTGAAGATCAGAAAACTTAATAGAGTTGGAAACAAGTGAAAATTTTCTTGGTCTGATCTTGGGTCTTTCTGAAATATTTTCCAGTTTCTTTTGAGTTTCTTCTTGATCAACTAAGTCAAGTGGTGCAGAAGCAACTCTTCTCAATGGAGGTTTTGATATGGTGCCATTAGACGCACTCAATGTTGAATTTTTAGAATTTTTTGATGGGATTTCCAATTTGTCATTATTCGTTTCATTGTTTGTTTCTTCCTTTATATCTGATAACAAATCAGTTGATTGATTATCTTTCAAGGAAAAAGGAACCGGTCCATTTTCGTTAGGGGTATTTATAAAATCGTTTTGATTGACATCAACATCATTGGCGTGCGGTGGTAGTCCTTGATGTTTGAAATAAGGCTGTCCGGAAACCGTTTGCAATTTTTTCGAGTCAATAGGCTTGTTGTTTGGGTTAGGAGACGACGGGGATCTCATTCTTCTGGCAGCCTGCGCCAGAAAGGAAGGTTTTGTAAAATTCGTGGTGTCATCATTTGTGCCTTTCTCTAGTTCGAAATGGTCATCATCGAGTTTATCGTTGTTGTTCTTGCTATCTTTCGATATCAACTTTGGAGAGTTAGAATTCGATGGGGTCTTCTTGAACAAACTTTTTAGTTTAGAAGACAATTTTTTTTCAAGTTCGGGTTGTTGTTGTTGTTGTTGTTGTTGTTGTTGTTGTTGTTGTTGTGTTGGTGGTGGTGTTGATGAAGTTGATTCAACTACTAACTCGCTTGAATCGGCCACTGGGAATTGTTCCTGGTCCTGTTCAACTTCACTGATCGGAGTGGTAGCTTGCGTCTGTTCCAAGTTGTTGGTACTGTTGCTGGATAGCCCGAAGTTCAGCAGTTTTCCCAGTGAAGTTGATCTGCTGCGTGACTTTTGGTTAATAGGTGGTTCCAGTTGGAGTGGCTCTGAGGCGCTGGTCATTTCTGTAGTGGATGTGGCAGCTGAAAGAGTGGGAAGGACAAAGTGGTTGGAGTGAGCGGGTCGAACGGTAGCCGTGGGGGCGAGACTGGCAGCAGGTGTCCTTAAAATTGGATATGTTGTTCAAGCGGAGTTCCCCTAGTTATTCCATATTGATTTTTATTTTTTTTTTTTTGTTCTTTCGATTGTGTTTGATTTCTATTTTGGGTCACAATATCTGTAACTATGGAAAGTAGGTCTAATGCTAGTAGAATCGATGATTGGATTCCCAGGGGCTCTTTGAACGTCTGTTCTATCATTTTAAACAGGTGGGACTCACTAGGTACCTGTTTTCTGTCACATATTTGCACCTTTTTAGCTATCAGTGACATGAAACAACAATATGGAACACAATATGGGTCACAATACGAAGCTGTGCTAATTAGACGGCCAATTTGAACGCCAGCTGACGCAAACTCCCGTTTTATAATGTCCCAGAGATGAACACAGAGTTACCAGACTCGGCCGAATCAGCCAACTTCTCGGATTAGACCTCACTTCGGTTTTTCTTGTTTCATGTTTCTCCATTGTCCTTACCAATTTGGCATATTTTATCAACATGAGACCAGAATACAAAACAAGAAAAATTAAATGAGTGCAAACACATGCAGAGTCTGTTTTATCTTTGTTTTATGTTGGTGAGGTGTCTCATATGTGTACCAAAGTGTATAAAAGAACATCAGTGCCCCCCAAAAGTGGTCCTCTCTCAAAGGGTTCAGATACTTATACGTACCAGTAATGAGAGTTCGAACCGTTGCTTTACAACTCGCTTCTTTGTCACTGGCTAGCGAGCAAATTACCAGCACTTGGAACACAAGCTCAGTTTCTGCCCCTGATACTCCTCCCTCTCCAGGTATCGGCTTTATCCAAGGTTTAGATACTGTTGACGCTTCTCCACAAGCCGTTACTGTCACTGAGGAAGCTACTAAATTCACTTTAGTAACAATCACTTCCTGTTCAGGAGACAAATGTCACAATACTCAGTCTACTGCTTTACTCTCCACAGCTACTGAAATTATAGAAGGAACAGTTACTGTGTATACTACCTGGTGCCCACTTTCCACCACTGAATCTATTTCATCTTCTTCAACACCAGAAAAGGCTCCAGGGGAGACCCCAGAACAGAACCTGAAACAGATCACCGAACAGATCACTAGCTTTGACTCTTTAGTAACTACTACATATCCTGCTGAAAAGAGAGGTTCCCTGGATGATTTAACTACCACATTAGCGGCTGATAATACTTTGACTCTTGTACAGGACCAAACCACTTTTGTCACAATCACATCCTGTGAAGAAGACAAGTGTCATACCACTGAGAGTACTGCTTTGATCACTACTGTTACTGAAACACATGACAACATGGTCACCACTTATACTACTTATTGTCCACTCCTGCCGACCATCGTTCACAGCACTGTCTCTAGAACTGTCGGTTCTTGTTTTGATGCGCAGTGCACAACTATCGCTCTTCAGTCAGCCAATTCTACTGTCACCACTCCTGTCACTCGTCACTCAACAACTTACAGACACGTGTCTTCTTGCTTTGATGCTCAATGTCAGACAACTACGTTGAAACCAGATGAAACTACAATTACTTTGAGTACTGTCCATTCGACAACTTCCAGAACTGTGACATCTTGCTTTGATCAACAATGTGTGACTTTAACTCCTTCTCCTACTCAAAGGGCGGAAACTGTTACTTCTTCAAGTGTCTCTTCATCTTCATCTTCATCTTCATCTTCATCTTCATCTTCATCTTCATCTTCATCTTCATCTTCATCTTCATCTTCATCTTCTATTACTCCAACCTCAAGCTCTTCAACATCTTCTATCTCTGTTGCTTCATACAGTATTCGAGTTGTTCCCTCAACCTCAACATCTATTTTTCCATCGTCAACTACATCAGTCTCTTCTTCCCCCACCTCAGCTCCAGTCACTTCTACTTCAACGAGCAGTACTACATCAGTTTCCAGCACAATTGTCACTTTCACATCTTGTGGGCAAGACAAATGTTCCCAAGTTTCTGTCACTACAGGTGTCACGGTTATCACTACAACTCAACACGGCATGGTCACTCTCTACACAACTTACTGTCCACTGACCTCCACAACTAGTCAATCTTCAGGTGCTTCTGATACCACTTCAGTGTCTCCCACTACCGTTTCTGCGACTTTCACTTCCATCAAGCCTGATAATCCTGAAGAAACAACCTCAGAAAAGAAGCCATTCGCGCCTGTTACCTCAACTTCAAAAGAGAAATCTGTTAAGTCTACTTCGATCCCTACGTCCGATGAACCTCTTAAACCAACGACCCCATCAAAGCCAGAAGAGTCAACTGTTCAGACAACATCTGTCAAACTAAAAGCTGAAACCGTTACTGAGACACCAAATGTTGAGAACTCTTCACCCCAGCCACCTTCAGCTGATAAACCAGCGCCGTCATCAGTCACTCCACAATATTCTGCTGTATCTCCATCATCATCTCCTTCTCCTTCTCTAGAAACCTCGCAAACACCTGCTCCACCAAAAACTGAGGTTCCAACTTCTTCAACTAAGCAACCACCACCAGGTCCATCATCCCCATCACCTTCAGAAGAAACCACTACTTTCACAGATCATACCCAAGTAGTCCAGACAATATCCTCTGATCATATTCGGGTCTCAACTACAACCCCAGTTATATCATTGGTCCCAGTGGTACCAAACTCATCGCAAACAGCAGTTCAGTATTCCAACATTCCTTCAAGTACTTCTCATATAATCTCCCAATTCGAAGGTGCTGGTAATGAATTGACGAAAAGTATATCAGGGTTATTGGGATCAGCAATGTTAATTATGTTATTTATGTAGAGTTGAATATCCCCAATTATTTGAATGAAATTATTTTTTGTTATTGTTACTATCGTTGTAAAAATTGAAGACTAATTGATTTACAAGGCTACAAGTTCAGCTTCCGATATGCAATTACATTAATTCAATCACGCTTTCACAATACTCCAAGTCACTTCAGTGACGGAAACTTCAGCACCAGCTTCATCATCATAATCGTAGAACTCACCTTCGTCAAGCAATACCTCTTCAAACTTTGTTCGTGAATCAGCACCTCTCGCCTTGAATAAACCTAATGGAACATATTCCACTAATTCAACGCCTCTTGATTCAATCTCCAAGAACGGCACATCTTTACCACTATCATCCACGCCATATGTCTTACCTGTTGGCTTGATCTGTACTGATGAGTCCCTGCCACATGATTTGCACTTGAAGATGAAGTTTGCTTCTCCACGACCACTAGGCAACTCATGTTGTTCGAATCTGTTTATTGAAACATCCTTTGGATGAACTTCATGACATGATGTACATTCGATCTTGAAAGTGTATTCGAATGGTGACTCTGCTGAGTCCTTTGGCTGCAGGTCAACAAGCCCTTCCACAGTAGCGTTCAGTAGTAGTTTGAACCCCATTATGTATGTTCGTTTTCTTTATTTGATACACAAGTAGTAAGTAAACTTCAGTTCGAATTAGTCCCCAAACAGAAAGGTTATGAGTTCATTATATGGTGTAAGGATGATTTTGAAGAATGGTCTTACTGTTATTTTTTTTTCAGGTAAATACTCGAAATCTATTGGCTGGCACGACTTAAGCACATCGACCTCTTCTTGTGTTTAATTGGGGAACTATGTCGTTCCTGCTCAGTTTGAGGACGCTGCGGAGCAGGTCGTTCAACTTACGGAGCCACACCGAAAAATTCACTGGATTCAAACGGAATTTCCACAATCATCAAGATGCCTTCAATTACAGAGGTCGTTTATACCAACATAGAACGTCCTCAAGAGCACAAATGAAATTTGGCAGCACGACACAATTGCTATGGTCGTATTTCAAGGCACCTTCAAACTTACTATTCATGTCTACCAACTTGTTAGGTTTGGGGATCATAACTACGTATAGAGGACTTCATTCTTTGGCTACTTTAGACACCAATGAAATGGACACAGGAAATGCTTCTTTACCTCCATCCATGGTAAGTGAGAAAAATATCAACTGGGCTGATTACCATAATGAGATCACAAAATGGGGCGATATAATGGAAGATAGGGCAAGTTTCAAGCTAAGGATGCATGATTTTGGTCAAGATGAAGATTTTGATTATTCTATTCCTTTGATCGAAGATGATTTGTTAGAGTTGGGCCCAGAACTTAGCCAGGATCTCCCTAAAGACAGGGTTGTTTTGCTGATAAAGAATCAATTGCAGGAGTTGGCAGTGATGTATAGAGACATCAGCAATATGTTTCACAGAAACGAACCTTATGAGGAATTACACCAGTTGGCATATCAAAAAATGGTTGAGCGCTCAGGTTATGAATTCAAACAGAATCATCTATACGAGTATCATTTGAAGAATGAGTCGTTATATGATCATTTTAGACAATTGCAAAGACCAAGAAATAGATTGTTTTCCAAAGTTAATGCGAAAGTGTCATTCGATTATATGCAGAACAATTCATACAATGAGAAACAAACGATATCTAAAGATGAGTTCGATAAGAAGTTCAACAAAATCATTAAAGTTTATGCCAAAGTTCCATCTTTACAATACAAATTTTTGGAAAAGATGGCTAAATTGTCTGATCAATATAATGATCCTGATTATTTATCAATTTACAAGAAACTGAACTCACATAAATACAACAATGAGAATTACAAAGTTTTATTAAACGTCATCAGTCTTGCACTGCTAAGACAATCTAGCACATTTATTAAATCAGAAGAGTTGTTTTATGAGATATTGAAAAATTCGGTGTTGTCAAGAAACAAATTAATTTTCAACAAATGCCTGGAAGTCTTAAACTTATCATCAAAAGATCTCAAACATTTAGAAAAGACGAAAAGAGCCACCAAAATAGTCAAGAACATAGCACAAGGTGCTAAACTCGCAGAGTACTCATTTTCATTAAAAACCAACATTGCCGCATTAAAGGGACTCATTGCATTCAACACCCCGTTATCAACCATAGAGAGAGCCACTAAGAAAGTCGTGGCCAGTCTGACAACATTAACAGACAATGAGATCAGGGTCCTGTATGCTTTACCAAACTCAAGACGTTCTTCTCATGGAAACCAAATTGTCAATGAAGGTCATGTAAAGACCGACGTTTCCACCATCCCTATAAAATTGATTGACTTAGTGTCGAGAGTTCTGGATAAGTCCAAGGATAGATTTATTCTAACATGGTATGTCTTATCTGTCTTTAAAAACTCTGAGATGAGCATCAAAAACAAAATTAATAGACTACAACGTGTTGCTAAATCATGCACCAACGAACATCTTAAAGTTCTTGTTGAAAGGGTTCTAGACCGTATGAGAGATGAAATGGTGCATTAGACCGCATGTATATAATAATCACAATGAATGAGTTAATGAACATGAGACTGATATGAAACAAAATTGTAAGTAAAGGTAAACAGATAAAACGGTTCGGCCAACACCTGCGAATTTTTTTTTTCCAAAGCTCATCTCGATTCCCCTGTAAAGATTAAATAATTACAAAACAGGTATTTCCACCCCATATTAACAAACAAATCGACATAATGAAGATCCTCACAACCAACTTCGTCAAATGCTCCATCAAAAGCTGCGATTCTTCTACCACATCTTTCCCTCTACACTACAAAGACTGCCAGCTGCAACAAATAGAACAAGATTTTCAACCTGAGTTCATCCTCAACATTTTAGACAGAGTCAACTGGGATGCACTCATCACAGTTCTCAGAGATTTGGGGAATAACTCTCTTCCACAGGAAAAACCAACCATCACCATTGAAGACGTTGAACTGCTCAAGAACCTACACGAACTACTCATCGAGACTAACATTATCGAAGGAGAAATGATCTGTCCGAATTGTCAGCACGTCTACTACATCAAAAACTCCATCCCAAATTTCCTCCTTCCTCCACACTTAGCATAGACCCCCAATACACCCACTTCCTCTTCCCACTCTTCTGTAGTCTCTCTCTCTCATATTTCATTCTTTCTGCATTATATAAGCATGTTTTCGTTTTTTTCGTTTTTCGTTTTCTTTTTATAGCCTAGCAAAAAAAAATGCTTCCTTCTCAACAACAATTACACACATTACTCGTGATAAATCTCCAATAGACTCGTCAGACGTTCATTTCAAAGCCGAATCTGCAGTGCACCCAAATAGAGAAACTTCCAGAATCAAATATCACACTCAAATAGAAAGAGATAGCCCCAAGGACTCATTCAAACTCTCAACATTCCCCTTCTCAGCCTTTCACAGAAACACCAAATGCTCGTGCTGAATTCCATCCTGCTCTTATTCACAGCAGCAGTCTCAAACGCTCAGCAACAAGACACTATCTCTGACGTGGACATTGTGGGCACGTGGTCCTCAAAATCCAACACTGTTTTCACTGGTGCTGGATTCTATGATCCAATTGACGAGTTGTTGATCGAACCAGCCTTGCCTGGTATCTCATATTCATTCACAGAGGATGGGTTCTTCGAAGAGGCCTCATACCAAATTGCCCCTAACCCAAAGAACCATTCATGTCCTTCTGCTGCATTAACTTTCCAACATGGAACTTATGAGATCTTCAGCAATGGAACTTTGATCTTGACTCCAATTAAGGTCGATGGTCGTCAGCTCATTTCAGAGCCATGCAAGGACAATGGAATCTCTACATACACAAGATATAACCAAACAGAACTCTATACCAGTTATGCCGTTGCTGTTGACCCATACCATGGCCGTTACAAATTAACCTTATACCAATGGGATGGTGCCCCAGTGCAGCCATTATACCTTGCTTACAGACCTCCAATGATGCTTCCTACCCAGACTTTGAACCCAACTGCTGACCGTAAAGACGACGCCCCACAAGAAACTGGATCAAATGAGAAGAGATCATTGAGAGACCTTGTCAAGAGAAGTTTTGACAACAAGGACAGAACCAATGCTGTTAGAAAAACCACTTTTGATCACGACTTCTGGTGGTGGATCTCCGTCGGAATGGTGTCTGTCGGCTCTATTCTCTACGTTTATCTCTGAAATACACAAACAGGCTCGTTATTTGAACCAGTAAAATTAAAGGCCTTCTCGATTACGTAACCTTTTTTTTTTATCTTTAGTTTTAGTTTTTTTTTTCCTAAAGTTTTTTGACTTAACAAAAGAACAACCAACGAAAGACAGACAAAATGGCATCTAAAGAAGCGTTCAAGTCCCTTGTCAAGGCACTAGAGACCTTTCCTAAAGAAAAACTTACGAACTTGTCTTTTAAAGAAGTCCAAATTGATAGATTCAGACCTTTGGCCGGACTTCCACCACTTCAATCAAAAGAATCCAAACAGTCCATCAAAGATATTGTCAACAAAGTGAACCCATATACCATCAAGGACATTCAAGTCAAATCTGATATTGAAACCGTTGATGAAGATGCTATCGTTCAGCAAATAAAGTCACTAAACACACTGAAAAATAACACTTACAGAGACTATTACTATGTTGGAGACAAGTTACTGAGACCTCAAGGTAATCCAATCTACTACGAGAGATTGCTATCGGATATCAACGGTGAGAGTAAGGAAAACATCATCACTGGTTTGAGAACAGTTCTAATGGGTAAATAAAGCGGTTATGATGATAGTTGGATAAATGTACATAGGTTTAATTTGAAGAGGTTTTTCTTTATTCACTTTTTTGCGTAGTCTATCACTATCTTGGACTCTCTTATCGTCAAATCTTTATACTCTTGTTTCACTTTTATGGCATGATTCTCGTCTTTGAACTCTACTAATCCGACCTTGATGGCCTCCACCAGGTTGAGACTGACATATCCTTCAAATTTGTTGAAATATGGTAAAACCTCGTCTTTTGTGATACCTTCTGGTAAATTTTGTAAAACCAAGGTTTTGTTTGGTGGGTTATTAATTCTCACAATCTTCTTTTCTTCCTTTTTCTTTTCCTTGCGTTGTTGCTGATACTTCTGCCATTCTTGCTCGCTAATATTATTCTTTATCGATAAATCTGAAGACGTTTTGGCCAAACTCACTTCAATCTTGCTCCCTAACAACTCACTTCCATTCATCACGAGAGCTTTTTTCGCCTGCTGCGCATTTTCAAACAACACAAAGGCCTGTCCCCTCATCTTCACGTTCTTATGGGCTGTCACACTCACTGGATGAAACTTTACAAACATCTCCAGCAGCTTCTTCTTCAGCGTGTTGAGACCAACTTTCTCGTTGATATTGCGGACATAGATCCTACCCATTGTTAGTATCGTACATATGAAACCAAAAAAACAATCACGAGAAACTCACGTGTCGCTGAACTGGTACTTCTGTTCGCTCATTGTACTAATTTCGTTACGTTAGGTTATATGGCCAGCGTCTTCACAACTAAAATCAAATTCGCGGTTTTGTTCTGTTTACGTTTCTTTCTCTGCATAATCCATCAGAGAAAGACTCAGGCAAAAGATCAAAATGAGCCGCTGGGAGGAGCTCAGGTCTCTGCACACATCGTATCCGCCGGATGCGATTGCTGATCCGGCAGTGGCGAGCCGGCTGATGCGCGAGCTCACACGGCTCGACCAGGAGATGCACCGGCTGGGACATGAATCAAGACTAGAAGAAGTGATAGTTGATTATGTGCAGTTCCAGTTGAGAAGGAAAAGACTAGAGAGTCCCGTGTACGATATATCTCTCCTGCGAGAGTACTTGGTTTTTCTGGGGGTGGATTCTAAGAAGTCTTATCTATATATCAACATATCCCTGTCTTTAATTATTGCATTGTCAAGGTTGAAGAATCGTGATAATGGAGAACGTTTTACAGAGGCTGAACTTAGATCAACCCTTGAGACGTTTATCAGTGTAAATTTAGACCTATTCTCAACTCGAGGAGCTGAGGAAACTGAGAAGACCAGCGAAGATTCTCCTCTGGCTTTATCTGATGCTCAACAAGCACATCCTCAAAATGATCCCCAACATCCAGAATCCCAAACTTATAAAGCAGAATCTCAAATTGATGTTCAACCACCATCAGCACAGTCACAACTAGAGCCTGTTAATCATCACAAAATGAAGGTAACATCATTACTTCATCCTGTCAATTTCAATTCTGAAGAACTGATAGAGTCTGAAGAATCAAGTCTTGAACAGCAGCTAAAACATGTACCCCAATCATTATTCGTTGAGGATAAATCAGAAGACGAGTCAATGAATGATTATGAGTCTCAAATTGAAGAGAGTATACCTGCTGCACAACCAGCGAACACTTTCAAACCCAGTGAATCTCAAGAACTTCAGGCCAACGAACCTGCTACACAATCTCCAGATGTACCAACAACAATGCTTACTGTTTTCAAAGAGACACAAGAAGAAGATATCACGAACGAAAAGTCCTCGAATATTCCAAATACTGAATTCATGGGTAAAATTCGTGACTCTATTGAGAAATGTGCTATCAAAATTGATGAGTTTAGCCGTGATTTAGAACTAGTATCTAACTCCATCGATGTTGAGGTTCCTTTACTTAGGGACATTATTGTTGATGAGATTGCTAATAGGAAGGAATCTGTCAGCATATTTTCCAAATTTTTTGATGGTAAAATTGACAAGATAATGACATCCATGAAGAACTTCCAAGAATTCATTGAATCAACTAATCAAATCAACCATCAAATTCTTTTGTTCAATGAACAGCTGAACTTACTAGAAGCTTTTATAGGTGAAACAAGGAAAAACTTCAAAATTGTTGATCAGAATGAGATAAAATTTAATTTATCACTCCATAACCTCAATGAAACTTTTGAAAAATCACATTCTACACAGATAAACAACCAGAAATTAATAAGAACTGGGGTACAGGAAGCTTTGAAAAGATCATCAGACAACAATAGTTCTATACTCAAACTGGAGCAATTTGCTACAACCTACTCAAGTCATGTCAACAGTCTTACCGACTCATTCAATAAAGTTGTTCAGAATTTGAAGAAAGTGACTGAAGAGACAACCAAACACACAGAAGGAGAATTGTCCAACGAGTTTGAAATAGGAGAATTGAAAAAGGAAGTAAATACACTGAAGGAAGAACTTGATGCCCTCAAGCATGAGAAGATTGATGATCGTTGGGAAAAATTTAATGAGACAATTGAAATATTTAGCAGTGAACTTGCGAAAAAAGAAGCTGCTAGAAACACAGAAACATATCGCTCGAATGAAATTTTCAGAAGATTATCCAGATTGGAAAATGAAAATTTAAAACTGGTTAATCAAGTGTCTAATTTATCAAAGGAGAATGAAAGACTAATGCAGAGACAAGCGAGAGAGAGAGAGTTGAGAAAAGCTGTTCAAATACAGCAACATAAGCAGCAAAGACAAAGACCAGAGTATCTTTCATCTTCACCAGTATCAAAAAGTAAACAGCCCACATCAAGTCAGTTGAGATCAATCCCTCTGATAGTCATTAATCATGAAGAAGAAACGTCAAACCAACAAATTAGTTCAACAACTAATAATAAACGATTATCATTGCCAGACCTCCCATTCAGTCAAATATTGAAGAAGATAAAGCTTTCTAAAGGTGTTCCAGATTTTGAGAAGAACACTGAAATGACGGCGAAATCTACTGATAAATCGGCAACTAATAGTTCAGTTAAACATCCAGTTAAGTCTACCGACAATTCACCAACTAAGTCCTCTGAAAAACAAACAGTTAATCCGGCGATCACAACAGGTCCACCAACAGAACATCCAGATTCGGACTCTGACCTATTTTTTGACCTAACAGTCGAGCAAGATGCAGAGTAATAATATTGAGGTATCTAAGATTTTCTCTCTATGTATATATGTATCTATCACTTTAATACACCAGCATTTCAGAATGTTTTTGAGGATCTTAAGTCATTCTCGAACAAGGCAGGAGAACAGTTTGAAACCAAAGAGTCAGATCTACAAAACAAAAACTGAGAATTTGATCAGTCTATTGAATGTTATATACAAATGTTTTCAACACCTCTAGACAAAACTCCGAAATGCAATCAACCCCATAAAAAGGGGTACCTTAAACAATCAGGCAACATAACTTTATTAAATATCTATTGTTTAAACCGAAGAGCTTCCAATGATATCAGATGTGACACTAGAGTCATTCTTACCACCTTTAGCAGTGTCTTTAGCATTATTTTCAATTTCGTTCTGTTTTTCGAAATCGTCATATTGTTTAACATAATCATCCATTTCAACTTCTGCTAGCTCATCTTGAAGATCATCGCTCAATTCATCCTCATTGTCCATCACTGCAGGTAATAATTGGTTTAAAATGGTACCAATGATACCACCTAATGCATAACTTGATTCCATAATGACAACAATAGCATCAAGGAAACCTCTCAATGAGGTGTTTCCCCCTTGGTAAGTGAAAACATTACTGAACCAGTTAGGTATTAAGATTGCACCGAACCCAGGAAGCAAAGAAGCTGTCAAGACAAATCTATCTCTTCTAGTGAATGAACAATTAGAAATAATCTTCAACCCAGAAACTGCGACTGATGTGAACAAGAAAGAAGTCATACCACCAAGAACAGGTTTTGGAATAGCGACTAAACTGGCAGCAAATTTGGTGAAAATACCCATAACAATCAAAATGAAACAACACCAATACCCCACTGTTCTGTTGGCACATTTAGTGATTGAGATGACGCCATTGTTTTGCGCAAATGTAGACATTGGAGTAATAGTACATAGACCAGCAATGATGGAACAGACAGCATCACCAAGAACACCACCTTGGATTCTTGATTCATAAATTGGACCTTCAGTTTCTAGTCTTGAAACTTCTTGAGTGGCTGTCAAATCACCAATTGTTTCCATCAGCAAAACGATGTAAACCACCAACATCGGTAAAACAGCAGGTCCATAAACTCTTAATTTGAAAGTTTTAACCCACATAAAATTGGCAGTGGTTGCTTGGTCAATTGAAGTATGATCGAAATATCCACATGCGGCAGCAACAATACAACCAATTAATAATCCAATAACAACTGAACATGATTTCATGATTGGAGATCCCCATTTTTCAGAAATGATAATGGTAACATAAACCAAGAACCCTAAGCCAATAAATTGAGCAGATCCATAAGGTGCCGCTCTTGGTGCTCCCTCAAATGGACAAATAGCATTAGCACATCCAGAACCACCAATCCAGTCTTGGAATGCAGGTTTGATTAATGAAACACCCATCAATAAAACAACGGAACCAGTGACTGTTGCAGGAAATAATTTCTTTAAGAATCTTGGAGGGATAAAAGACATCAACACTTCCAACAAACCGCAGACACATGATGTACCCAAAATGGCACCGTATCCATCAGGACATGGAAGAAATGTACCGTCTTCTGCAACAGGACAGTAACCATTCTGATACATGACTGGTAAAATTTTTTGAACAACAACAATAACACCGAAAGAAGTACCCAAGATACTCAAACATCCAGACCCAACATAATATGGAGTACCATATATATGAAATCTAGTGATTTGAACCATTGATAAAATACCTGAAACGATTAAAGAGGCAGACACAAGGTATTGTTGATATTCAGCGTCAAAAAAGGTAGAATATGAGATGATAAGTGGGGGAGTGATCACACCTGCAAGCATTGCTAATGAGTGCTGTAGACCGAGTAAAAATCCTAGAAAGATAGGCATCTCTGAGTTCAACGAGAAAAAAGGTTGAACAACTCTTTTCTGCTTGAGAAATGGGACCTTTGGAGTAAAGAGATATTTGTAATCATAATCCCCGAAAAAACCATCTTTGGTGGTTAGTTTATGTTTCAGCAACAAACCAAATCTTTTAGATTTCTGTGTGACTGAATTCATCTGTCAGAATGTAGCAAAATATGAGTTAAAAAAACGGTTTAGCATTGATGAGATGAGGTGAGTCCGATGCGATGGAATTTTTTTATGTGACAAAAGAGACCGAAGGAAGTGCTTCAATATCTAGGCGCTTGCCATCTTTTGCGT